>JASDQU010261845.1:15321-29496 GCA_032191745.1 Picea mariana
CTTTGGCTTTAAGAAAAGTGAAAAATAGGGTGACAAATTGGTGCTACAAATGAATTTCTAGAAGAGGTATATTCACACTGGGGAAGTGTTTGTTAGATATAATTAATGTGTATTGGAAAATCACTAGCTTACATCCCCAAACGAATTTAGGAAGAAATAAAAAATAAGTGCTTCATCATTTTATGTATAGGAAAAATTGAGAGAGAAGGTGTTCCTTTAGTGATATAGAAGAAGATAGATAAACCCAAAGAAACTGGGATATGGGGGCTAAAAAAAATTCATCACTTCAGTCAATCTTTAGCAAGAAAAGTTTTATGGAGGTTAATTGAGGAAGGTATGAGGAAGGACGTGATACTCCAGAAATACATTTCTCCACAATCCAAGGAGGAATGGATATGAAAGACATAAGAAAAATTAATAGGAGCACCTATTATGTGGAAGAGACTACTAAGAGTTCTTCCAATAGTAGGTAACTAAATGGAAAGTATATCAATAATAATTTATATTATGTATTTCGCATGATTTTTAAAAAAACTGTGTCACTGAAATTCATCGATAAATAAGGGAACAAAGACCAACATGGAAGGAAAATGAAAATTTGGAATAGTCACCTCCAAATTCATATTGTGCTCATATCATAATTATATATCAAAAATACTTTGTATTATGTCTTTCACGTGCATTTATAAAAAAAAATATTACTAAACTTCATCGATGAACAAGGGAACAAATATCAACAAATATTAAAACAAACCAGATACAAATGTTGTCAATATTATGGTAGCTGTAGGAGGTATTAGCCTCCACATGTAACCTTTGACGAGACTAGAATATTTTGGGAAGCAAGAGAAACCCTAAAGATTTGGATATTAACCCTAGAAGACACGTCGAATTAATAGAATAAATTAATATTAAGTTATTACCCCTGGGAAGAGAAGTCCACCGAGTTAGTTAATATGGAGCAGTATAAATAAAGGGAGCTAGATCTCATTTATCACTCACTCACTTATGACTGCATAAGGACAATAAGTGTGCATCAGTGAAGGAGAACTACAATTATTGCAGTAGTGACTTTGTCTTGGCTTATCGGTTTGGAATTTTTTCTTGGTCTTTGGTTATCCTTGGTTGGTGCATGAGCCTTGGTTAGCTATTGGTATACTACTAGAATTATTCTATCTGTCAAGGTTAAGGTGCTCGAGGGTGGCCTTTGTGCCTATGGTTTGGTGACAATATTGCTATATTGTCTGTGGTGAAACAAGCACACCCATTTTTCTAACAGGTTATGGACCCACATCTCCTTCAGTTAGTCTAATCACTGGAAATAATCTAAGCCATAATATTATCAAGGTCATTGAAGAATTTCTGCTAGGGTTTCTATCAAGTGCAGTTAATGAAGCATTGTCGCTAGGGTTACTAGTAGGTGTAGCTGCAAACCCTAAAACCTCTTTCCCAACACCTTATGATGGAACACTTTACTCAAGGAGAGGATATTCTAGTGCACCTTAGTCCAATGCACCTATTGTCACTCTCAGAAGGAAAAAATGTTAAGGTTGAAATTTTGGGTCAAATTCAACATTTGACCAGTCAATGTTAAAGTTTGACCAACTATCAATGAACATAAATCATGAATGAAAAGGTAGATCATCTACACTATTCATCTCTTACAGGAACTCTTGAAGATGACATGTGTATAATTGATAGTGGAGCTTCTAGGAATATGACAGGAAACAAGGTCAGACTCTCCAATCTGAATGAAAATAAGGCATCTCACAAAGTAGAACTTGGAGACAAGAACACCTATCCAATCAAAGGAATTGGTCAAGCTTCGATAAAATTGGAATCAGGTAACAATGTTCATTTGAGTAATGTCTTATATCTACCTATTTTATAAAATAATATTGTATCTATATCTTTCTTAGAAGATAAAGGAAATAGAATATCCTTTGTAGATGGTGAAGTATTATCTTCGTCTAGAGACTCCAACATAGAGAATGTTAGAGTTATTGTAACTCATGAAGGCAGATTATACAAACTAATATAATGTAATGTTGAAGCTCTTGTACATGATGAATTCAATTCCAGTAAAATGTGGCATAGAAGGTATGCTCATATTAACTATCAAGCATTACCTTTCCTCAATAAAATGGTTGAAGGAATACCATAACTACAATCTACACATGAAGGAATTTGCAAAGGATGTGCACTTGGTAAAAATGTTAAGAAGCCATTATCAAGTAGCGATAATAGATCTAAGGAAATCCTATATCTAATGCATTCATATGTTTGTGGTATGATGCCAGTCAAATCTCTAGAAGGTTCTCTTTATTATGTAACCTTCATATATGATTACTCAAGAAAGACTTGGTTATATCTCTTGAAGACAAAGGATGAAGTTTTCAACAAGTTTCAAGAATTCAAAGCAAAAATAGAAAACCTCACAAGAAAGAAAATCAAGACTTTGAGAATAGATAATGGAGGAGAATACACATCCAAGGAATTTTTTTCCTTTTGCAAATTAGTAGGGATTAGGAGGGAGATAATTGTTCCTCATAATCCTCAACAAAATGGTGTAGCAGAAGGGAAGAAAAGATGCATTGAAGAAACCATGAAGGAATTGATGAATGATCAAGGTTTATCCATGTATTTATGGGGAGAAGAAGCCATGACAACAATATATGTTCATAATAGAAGTCCCTACTACATATTGAAGGATATGATTCCATAAGAAGCCTTCTCATGAAATAAACCTAATGTGGAAAACTTAAGAAATTTGGGTTCCATGTTTACATTCATATCCCTAAGGATAAAAGGAAGAAACCAGAACCCTTAGGAACGAAGGGAATATTTGTTGGATATAGTGAATCCTCCAAATCCTACAGAATCTATATTCTAGAACAACATAAGATTGAATTTAGCAGAGACGTAACCTTCAATCAGAAGATGACTTTCAAGAAATCTATAGAAGAATCCATAGAAGAATATGGAGAGCCTAAAGAAGATAGAACCTGTCTCCCAGAAAGTCTAAATGAAGAACCAAAACAACTTGATCATCCAATGCAACCATGCGAACCCTATTGAATCTATCATTATACCCAAAACTAGAAAATGTCTAGCTTGGCTTGAAGCCACTCTACAAGAAGAATAAATACTCAAAGCTCCAAGTTTCACTTTCAGAGAAAGAAAGAAGCCAAAAATATTCTCCATCTATGGAGTATGTATGAAAAATATTATAAATGAATAAGCCACCACAGTTGAAGAACTAGTTCAAAAGAAACAGTGGAAAGAAGCCATGACAAAATAATACCAGTCCATCATGAAAAATGATGTATGGGAAATTATGACTAGACCCAATGAAAAATCAATGATAACTTCAAAATGGGTCTAGAAGATCAAACATGCAGTAGATGGAAGCATAGATAAATACAAGGAAGGGTTCATGGCTAGAGGGTTCTCCCAGAAGGAGGGAAAAGATTATGACAGAACCTTTGCTCCTGTTTCCAGTTATACTTCTTTTAGAGCCATTATGTCTTTTGTTTCTGCCATGGGATGGAGTTTACATCAGATGGATGCAAATAAAACATTTCTCAATGGAGAAATTGAAGAAGAAGTATACATTGAACAACCTCAAGGTTTTTAGGTGCATCCCAGAGACACTAATGTTTGCAGATTAAAGAAATCCCTATTTGGACTCAAGCAAGCCCCAAGATCTTGGTATGCCAGAATTGATAGTTACTTAATAATACTTGGTCTCTTTAAGAGTCATGTAGATCCAAATCTCTACTACAAGATTGTGAACAATGCACCTGTGATTTTACTGTTGTATGTCAACGATTTATTCTTGACAGGTGTAGAGTTTCTCATCACCCAATGTAAGAAGGAATTATCTTTTGAGTTCGATATGAAATATCTTGGTCTCATGCACTATTACTTGGGACTAGAAGTATGTAAGAAGCATGGCGAAATCTTCCTTGGACAAGGAAATTATGCAGTGAAGATTCGTCAAAACTTTGGAATGATGGATTGCAAATCCATGGCCACTCCTATGACCACAAATATAAAAAAAGTAAGAGACTCGGATTCTGATCCAGTAGCCCCATCCCTATATCGACAATTGATTGGGTCATTGATGTCTTTAGTGAATACTCAACCATATATTTTCTTTATTGTATACACTTTAAGCCAGTTCCAGATGGAACCCAGACATGAGTACTAGATAGATGCAAAGCATGTTCTCAGATATATTCGTGGAACATTAAACTATGGTTTAAGATACACCTCATCCAATGATATAAAAATTCATGGATTCATAGGTTCATATTGGGCAGGGAGTGAATAATACATAAGGAGTACTTCATGGATGTGTTTCAATTTGGGATTTGCTATGATATCATGGACCAGTAGGAAAAAAAATTCTATCACACTCAACACAACAAAATAAGAATATATCGCAACATGTGAGGCATTTACCAAAGAAGTATGGTTGAGGAAGATGATTTCTGGATTATTTGATCAGGTACCATATTCAACCGTAATATACTGTGACAATCAAAGTTGTATGAGGCTATCAAAACACCTAGTTTTTCATGACCAATCGAAACATATTGAGATAAAATACTACCTTATTCATGATAAATTCTAGGAGGGAGAAGTGAAACTCCAGTATATCTTGACAGATGAGAAGGTAGTAGACATTTTGACAAAGCCTTTGTCCAGGATAAAGTTTTCATACTTAAGGGAAAAGATGGGGCTCGTGGAGATTACTCACTTATATGAAAGGGAAAATATGTCTCCCCAAGTTGGGAGGGAGAACTGATATGTTATTGATTCATTGGTAGTCATTTTCCAGTTTGGAAAATGGTCCAGGTTGGGTAGTTCCTTTCCAGTCCGAAAAGTAGTTCGATATTTCTAACAGATAGTCATTTTCAAGTTTAGAAAATGGTCCATATCAGATATTATTTTTCTTAATGAAAATGGTATGATATATTGTTGATGTACCATATAGAACAATTCCCCTTGTGGCCAGTGTGGGGAAATGGTCTAGGACAATCATTCTTCTTGGAAGTCACTCTGAGTAGTGTTCAAGTAGAATGGTCCACCTCATCGGCAATCATTCTTTCGAAGGTCACAATTGTGAACAATTTCAAAGAATGGTCCATTTTGTAGGTTGGTGCAAGATAGTCATTTCCTTAGGAAATGGTCAGGATAGTCATTACCTAGTGCAAACTCATTCTCTACAGGTTTCACTATGATTAGTGCTAGAGGAATGGCCTAATTAGGTGAATGTTCTAGGTTCAACAATCAGAGATAGACATTACCTAGAGAAGACTCATTCTCTCCAATTTGCACTTTGATTAGTGCCAGAGGAATGGCCCAGTTAGGTGAATGGTCCATGATCAGAAATCAAGGACAATTATTCTTCTATTCTTGGGAATAATAGTCCAAATAACCCATGGCTTATGTGTTACTTTCTGAGGGCAGATGCTCTTCCATATCTCATATATGTGAGTGGAATAATGGCCCATATGACTCAGTTTGTATCATGATATTGTTGATATCATATGATATGATTATTGTAGAGATTGTATGTCTCTAGACAATAGTTGTATTCTTCTATGGAGGATATGATCCACTGGTAGCGACTGTGTGTCACTAGTTAGCAACAGTGTGCTTCTAGGAGTGGTTTTGTACCACTGGATAGTAGATGTATACTACTATGTATAGACACAATTGTGTTCCATTGGATGGCATTGTTATGATTGCTCTAGATACTATCTAGTTGGATAATGATGATGGTGCTCATGATTTGATCATGAGATAGCCTATGTGGCTATGGTGATGCTACCGATTGAATGGTCTGTTTGTGCTCAAGATTGTTTCCTTTAAAAATCCCTGTCTAGGAGGGAGTGTTGATATTATGGTAGTTGCGGGAGGTATTAGCCTCCACATGTAACCTTTGATGAGACTAGAATATTTTGGAAAGTAAAGAAACCTTAAAGCTTTGGATAATAACCCTAGAAGACAAGTCGTCTTAATAGAATAAATTAATATTGAGTTATTATCCCCCAGGAAGAGAAGTCGGCCCAGTCAGTTAATATGGAGCAGTATAAATAAAGGGATCTAGATCTCATTTGTCACTCACTCACTCATGACTTCCTAAGGACAAGAAATGTGCATGAGTGAAGGAGAACTGCAACTGTTGCAGTAGTGACTTTGTCTTGGGTTATTGGTTTGGAATTTCTTCTTGGTCTTTGGTTATCCTTGCTTGGTGTCCTAGCCTTGGTTACTTATTGGGCTTCTACTAGAATTATTATGTCTGTCAAGGTAATGGTACTCGGGGTATCCTTTGTGCCTATGGTTGGGTGACAATATTATTGTATTTTCTATGGTGAAACACACACACCCATATTTATAACAAATGAAACATGTGTATATATCTATAATGTAACCCATAAAGTTCCAAAAGTTATATATACATTAATTACAAAAATGAATAAGCAGTCACATGATAAATTTCTCATAAAAACAAACTAGAATAGAAATGCAAAATATATGATGTATGTAATATCATATATGGGCACTTCCTCCTTCTCCACTCTCTCCTACAAGTTGGCCTATAACACATTTGAAATGCATATAGACATAATTGTAAGTACTTACTTATATTGAAAAAAAATAAAATAATTACAATTAAATTATGATGCATCAAATCATAGTTACAAACTTTCAAACATGCTTGATACTCATGAATCACCAACCAAAAAAATTTCCAAGATGGAAGAAGAAGGTTTCCCCGTACCCACGGTCCCCTCCTAGTTTCCCTCCTTGTTATCCTATTAAATAATTTAATAGGATTAAAATTAAATGATTGACACTTGAAATCATATTTTTAAACTTTGAAACATACAATACCTGTGAGTTTCCAACCACAACATCTACCAAAATGAAAGAGAAGGGTTCCCCCATACCCAAGTCCCTAGAGACATGAGACTACCCCCACCACCCTGAGATTTCAAAATTTGAATTGTAAGACATTTCCTATTTAAATTAAAATTTTAAATGACACTACAATTTTCATAACTAAAAACGTTTCGAACATGCAATTATACCTATGAAGTACCAACCTTTAGAAAATCTCCTAATATGGAAGAAAAATTCCCCATGCCTATTAATTTGTTAGGAGATGAGATGGGAATCTGTGAACAAAACAAATTTGAATTTTAGAAAAAATTGTTCACATTAATGGAAGGATATAAATTTGTTGGATTGATTGTTCAACAAGGTGTCAAATTATACAATTAAAGTGTAGATATGAATATTTTAAAAAACATACCCGATTCATCACATCCAAATTTGAACACAATGATAGTTTGATATTTAATGATGAATCATTTAACATTCAATAAAATTGAAATTAATGAACATAAAAGTTTCATAACATGTGTTATTTTAGAAGTTGCAATGATTTGGATCTAATAAAAAAATAATTATCATCGAATGCATGAAATATTTAAACCAATTGTAACACATATCGATCCAGTTCCCTCTTCGTCATGACCAATTAAGTCTTTCCAACTATTGCAGCAAAAAATTGCATAAGCTTGTACCTTTTCGAGGATCATGCAGTCTATATCATCATCCATCTTATTAAAAAATCTATCACGGACATTGGATCACGATTTTTTTGGTTCAAACTGACATTAATCCAAACAAAAGATGAATTTAAATTATTCAATATTACATCCTCGGTTTCCTAACCAACTTGTGAAGTGGCCTCCATCTATGAATGTAAAGAAAACACCCTTGGTGGATGAGATACCAAGGGTGGTGTAGGTATAAGAAATGTTGGATCTCGAAATGCACCTCTCCGATTATATGTTCGACCTTTACCAACACCATAATATTTGGATGGTAGGTTTGTATAATCATGGTGCATATTCTCAAAAAAATCTACATAGATAAGTCTTGCAAAATAAATCAACACCTCATCATTCCATGGAAATCTACCATATGATGCCAAGAATCAATCATAAAGATGGATATCAATGTTAGGGTGCTTCAAATATTACACCTTCAACATCGATCACTTTGGTCCTTCCTTAAAATTAAACATTGACCTTGCTTTCTCTTTTGAAATCCTTTTGTCTATTTCGATTCATTTATCAAGGCCCATCACCACTTTCTTACATATCCTCATCAAATAAATGAAACTATTAGTCGTTGTTCCAAGCCTCTTGTATAAATATATAAAGTTTCCTAAAGAATGAAAAAAAATCTCCAAGATTTGTCTACTCTCTTTAGGGAGATCCAATTGCTCAAGATCATCCTTCAACTTTGCATGGTGGGATGTGTAATGTTGAAGGGTCAAATCTTAAACATTGCCTTCCCAAGGAAGCTCCTCACCAATGTCTGAGGGATAGGTACTCATGGGGGTGTAATCTTCATTTTGTGGAAAATTCAACCCTAACTGACCTTCACCCTCACCCTCTACTTCATTATTTCCCATAGAATTAGTTCTATCCTCTACAAATTTAGGAACATTTGTATAAATTTATGAAAATGTACAAAAACATATATACACATGTCCATATGCACTTTATTTATATAAAATCAATTAAACGTCCATAGGTTGTTGATGTGATGAGGGTTGTACATTGGCCAACATGTGGGAATCTACGTTCAAAATTGCCCCAAAAAAAATTTCTCGGAAATCATGACTAGTGTTAGCACTGAGAGTGACCCTCAGATTGTGGGAGGATAAGCCCAGTATCCATCAAAAAGTTTGGTGGATGCTTGTTTTATGAGTGAAGGTCATTGGACAAAACTCAATACAGGAATGATTATGACATAGAAACTGGACGGGAAATGCACAGGGAAGTGAGGGCCTCATTAACTTCAGTCATTGAATTGAGTTTAAGGGTGAACAGAAGGAAGACTTAGCGAGAAAGTGGAAAATTCTTCTATGAGCATCCGACCTTCAAGAAGCTTGGTGAAGAAAAACTTAGGCTCAAGAACACTCTTGAAATCAAGCTTTAGATACTGAAATATGTCACAGGAACACAGTCACATCGGCATAATGATCAAACCTACATCACAATGCAGCTACAACCACTAGACTAGATCCTCCATGCCCGAGTCCTTCAATGTGAGGAGAAATAAGATAACAAGGGAGCTAACTAAAAATGGTTATGATACYACTATAATCAAACTTACATTACAATAGCATCACAACCCTCAACTGGATCCTCCATGCTCGAGTGTTTTAGCATAGTTTTTCACAGAGAGATGAAAATAGGTTGACTTCTATTAATGCGAAAGTCTCCAATTCGATAAATAACCAGAGAACAACTCTAGGAGAAAAAATATTACAAAATAGGGAGCTTTGCTCAACCAGTTTATGACCTTAACAAATATCAAAACTACCTATTTATACTTAAACCAGTCCACCACTACTAGGAGTGTGACCTGGTTACTACATTCAACACCTTTCATCTAAGATTTCTTCTATCAGACTGAGCGTGCATCCCTCTGTCAGACGTGAGCTTAGATCAACATGGGTCAGCAAGAAAATCTGTCCATAGGAGTACCACAGGATGACTGCTGAGTCCACATGGGCAGACCTTCCATGCCTTCCATTTATGGGGTCAGATGATGTTTCAACCACCACTCCCTCCTTCCATTAACTACCTTTTCTCGAGAACACCACGAGACTCAATGCTCCAGGGATGACCACATGCTATTCTCGGATAGGATGCTATATAAACACATGATTGTGGAGCCGCTCAAAGATGGTTTGGATTCACACCACTTTTGAGCCCACAATTCACCATCTCTTGCCATGTATTACTTTTTCCTTACCATGGTTTCAATTGTGGCCTGCCCTCAAACTTTTAAAAATCAAGCATCTTCTGACCCCACAATTGAGCGTGGTCATTGATATCGCTATCTTGAATGAATCTTCTTGATTAATGAATTAGATATGGTGCTTTCAAACCTACGAATCAGATCTACCGCTTTTCAAACCAATGGTCCATATTTGCTTCGTGATTCGGGGTTTAGAGTTTTCTAATCTCAAACCTAAACTGTCTCCAGCTGATTTTGTCTGAATCCATGGATATGATGTTGTGTGGCCTTAATAGATCAGTGGATGAGATCCTTTCAGGTCTCCGGACTTCAAAAAATTCAAATCTCAAACCTTATTTCCCTGCAAGCAAATCCTCTAAAGCGATGGATCAAATGACGCATGGCCTTGCCGATAGATGGTTTAGATTCATTTTGGGATTTTGGCACTTTGGTTGCTTCGGTACTTTGGTAATTCAACGGCTTCGACACTTCTAATTGTGCTCACTTTGGGCTTCGAGGCTTTGGAATTTTTGGATGAATGATTCTTACAATATTTCGGAGTCCCAAAACCCGAAATAATTTCCCACCATCAATCTCTCCCAATGAGATCTAACGGTCAATAGCTAACCTTTTCTTGATCTTTGACTTCGAGCCTTTGCTTTGTTGCTATACTTCATGAAACTTTGAGATTTCAGATGCTCACGAGCCACTAATATGAACTTCGCATGGAATTATCATGATTGAAAACTGAACTTGCTTGTTTTCTTGATTCAAGTCCATAATAGACCTCTTTGAGTGTTGTGTTTTGTGCTCATGGCTGTGGCCTGTGTGAGCAAGGACCTGGAAAAAATTTTGTGGGCTGGGAAAACGGGGAGACCAATGAATGAAAAAAATGGGATGAGTGTCTATCCTTAGGAAAAACAGAAAATAATTTGGGCCAAGTCTTCTTTTGGGTAATACGTCAAGGGAAACCAGGCTACTTAAACAAAAGAGACAAACAAAAACTGACTTAAACAGTTGAAAGGGGAAATATTCAAGACCTGGCCTACAAAAAGGTGAGAGACAGGGCCAGGCTACAGACTAAGGCATAAACCACAAACACATATGACTCCAGACAACTTCATGTGATAACATTTGGCTCTACATGGGGATGGCATGCTTCCTACAAGATGCCAAGAATGCACAGCTCCAGTTCCTTAGCTTTGGGTTATGGAGTTATTTATTAAAATAAAAAAAATATGGGAGTGGTATTTACAATGGTGGAATTCCAATCACGGCCTAAACAAAAAAATTCTCCAGAAAATGCCCATTGACAGGACCACCTAAAACTTTAGAATCCTCCAAATTCTGCAACCTATAAGTGTTATTCAGAAATATCTCAGAAATTTTGAAGGGACCCATCCATAGGGCTTTGAATTTATCATGTTTTCCTTTGTATTGCTTGGGAGAATCCCACTTGAGCACCAGATCCCCCAGCTGTAAATATTCCTTGCTTGTTTTCTTGTCAAAGGATCGCTTTATCTTCTATTGATGGTCCTATGCTTTATCAATAAGTTTCTCCCTGGTCTATTGCACTTCTACCAGTTGTAGTATCCTCCTTACCATGTCATCAGTTTCTCCTTGGTAGTCTTGAAGGAAATTTTCCACAAGCAAAGCAAGCTGAGAAAGAAAAATGGCCTCAACCCCATACACCAGCTGAAAAGTGGAAATGCCCAGTGACCTTTTGTTTGTATCTCTATCAACCCATAATGAAAACTTCATATTTGAATCCCAGGGTTTATTGTTGTCTTCTAATAGTCTTTTGATGACATTTATGAGGCTCTTGTTAGAAGATTCTGCTAAACCATTTCCCTGAGGGTAGTAGGGATTAGAATGGACTAGTGTGATCCCATACTGCTCATAGAAATCAATTAATGGATCAGCTCTGAAAGAGGCAACATTGTCTGTAACAATCCTTCTTGGATAGCCAAATATGGATATGATTTCTTCAAGGAAATTTATGATCACATTGTGGGAGGCTCTCCTTGTAGGGATGGCTTCTATCCATTTGGTAAAATAATCAGTGGCAGTCAAAATCCACCTGTGATGGCCACTTGAGACTGGGTGGATCTCTCCAATGAAGTCAAGACCCCACTGCTGAAAAGGCCCATAAACCATTACAAGTTTCAATGGCAAAGATTTGAGCTGCCTCTTTACAACAAACTTTTGACATTTGGAACATGCTCTAATCTTTGCACAAACATCAGTGAAAAGGTTGGGCCAAAAATACCCATCTCTGAGGATCTTATAAGTTGTGGTCCTCCAAAAATGATCTCCCCCACAGGAGTTGTCATGAAAATCAGTCATATCTCTTTGGGCCTCTTGTGGGTCCAGGAATCTTAACAAAACTCCCAGAGGGTCTTTCCAATACAAAACATGATCAATGATAGAGTATTTGATTGCTTTGAGTTTCAAAGCTCTCACCTTTTTTTTGTCCAAACCATTAGGATGCTTCAAATTTTGCAGGAAGTGTATGATGTCTTTATACCAGGTAAATCCAGTTAAGTTGGATTTGACATGACAGTCATCACCAGCAATCTCAGTTTGCTGATTTTTCGATCCTATATTCATGAAATTTACCCCCAATGCCTTGCAATTTGATTCAACCAATAACCTGGCTAAACCTTGACCTTTCACTAATTTGGTGGGTTTTATTTCCATCTCAAACTCCAGAATTTTGGTGATCCACTTGCTTTTCTTCCCATCAATATTAGGTTGGATCAGAATCTCCTCTACTGAGGCCTAGGGGACATATGCAATAATTTTTTAATGTAAAATATAGATCTTGAAAGCCTTGAGGTATTTCACTAAAGCATAGCCTTGCTTCTCCATAATATCGTATCTCATTTCTACCTCTCTCAGTGCTCTGCTGAAAAAGGAAATAGGTCGGTCCAGTCCCTCTATGTTTCTTTGTAACAAAACAACAACCAATGTATCAGATGAAGCAAAGGAGAATATCAGAAATTCCTTAGAATAGTCAGGTTGATGAGCACAGGTGCTTCAGTCAAAGCCCTCTTGATTTGGTCAAAAGAATTTCTGGTCTCAGTAGTCTACTTCACTTCCATTTCCCTTTCTGATCATGGCTATAATGTATTTAACCAAATCAGCAAAATTATAAATGAAACTCCTCATAAATTTTATTTTTCCCAAGAAAGACTGAACCTCTTTCCTGGATCTAGGAAAAGATAGGGATTGGATGGCCTCTACTCCGCTTAGATCAATCTTCACCCCTTCAACTGAAACAATATACCCCAACAATTTTCCCTCTTGCATGGAAAATAAAGACTTCTTAGGATTGAGAGAAAGACCAAACCTTCTGCACTTCAATAAGAATTTCTTCAGATGATAAAAATTCTCTTTATAAGACCTTGAAAATAATGTCATGTCATCAAGATAGATTACTACAAACTTTTCCTTTTCCCCAATGAAGGCAATGTCCATGGCTCACTAGAAGGTTGCTCCTGTGTTCATCAAAACAAAGGGAATTTTAGCATACATGAATGTGCCCCAAGGAGTTGTGAAGGTTGTCTTCTCTCTATCTTCAGGCAATATAGAGATCTGATTCTACCCGGAGAAACCATCGACCATAGACATTCTGGACGAACCAGTCACTCTCTGCAAAATGTGTTCCATTTTCAGCAAGGGGTAGTTATCCTTTTTGGAGCTCCTATTCAAATTTCTGAAATCAACACACAACCTGATTTCCCCATTTTTCTTCCTCACAGGCACCAAATTAGCTACCCACTCTGAAAATGTCAAAGGGATGATGATCTGTGCATCCAACAACTTTTTGACTTCCTTTTCCATAATAGGCAACAACATGGGATTTCTCTATCCGAGCTTCTGCTTGAAATGTTTGGCATTTTCTTTCAAAGGGATTTTGTGTTCAATGATGCTAGTGTCATACGTTCTTAAGTCCTCATATGTCCAAGAAAACAGTACATCAGTGAATCCCCTCAAAAGATTTATATACTCAACCCTTTGCTCCATTGACAAATTGATAGACAATTTGACACATTTGGGATCCTCCTATGTTCCTAGATTTCATTCAGTCACATCAGGATCTTCAGTTGATCCTTCAACCTTTACAACAACATCATTTCTATGGAATAATATCTCCAAAGGGACAAGCCCCTTTGGAATATGGTTGCTAGGCAAATGAAAAATATGATGGTTAACAATTTTATTGAGAAAAAAATCCACGTGAGGGCTTTCTTCAGCATCATGATCCTGATCAGTATGCATATAAGAAAATTCATCCACAATCTCAAGAAATGTTTTTATGTCAATATCATC
>JASDQU010261846.1:257-13482 GCA_032191745.1 Picea mariana
CCTGCCTGCTACGTGTTTGAAAGTCTATAAAAGAGTTGGGTATAGCACCCAAAGAAGAGAGTATAATAGGCCTAAGGAGATCTCTAAAAGTACGTTGAACATGTGGACCCATGGGGGCCGACCAGTAGACCATACAGAAGGAACTAGAAGAGCTCAGGTAGGTTCCCACATGCCCCAGTAGGTTATGAATGAAGTGAATGTGTAAGGTGGTCCAGTGCAGTCAAAAAATCCATATATAAGACTCGAATAGATGGATACTTGCACCATCACCTATGTTGGCATTAATTAATTCCCAAATTTTTGTATCAATCTCCTTGTAGGTCAAAGTTACATCTTTGTCCTGCATACCAACCATATACATGCGAATGCATAAACCTGATAGCATTTCTTCATCGTACTCCGGCATCGCATTTTCTTACAGACAGATCTTATTGATACCTACTATTCCGGCCAAGCCTTGTCCATATCAGGAATTAGAACAACCACTCCATGATTTTGATCAATCAGCCAGGGAGGGCTTCAAGCTCCCAACCTTGCATGTTGGTACAATATATGCGGCCAGCCGTGGAAAACAATACGGATTTACTCTCAAAACAGATAAAAGCTATACAAAGGTGTTATCTTTTTCTAAAAGAAAGGGTTATCTACAATTGAATTGTTATGCAATGTTGAATTTCAACTTAAGTCTCCTTCCGATCAAACTAAATCTACCCATGGTTTCCAAGCCATTACCTTGGATACGCCCCTATGAATCAAGAGATTAAAATCAACACATTTTGACGACGGATCTCCACCGTCTTCCCATTGAGAGTGACCCAATAGCTAGAATGTCGTGTCATAAAGAAGTGCATTTTAGCTGGGGGAGTCGGATTGGAAGAGTAATGTATTATTATGATCCTTATATGGTAAGAATGGTCGAGTAATTGTACTCGGAAAAACAACATAAGCCTCAATAAAACCGGCGGCTGTATGGCAAGGGGAACCCTATGACAATGTGATGATACATTAGCTTTGAACCGACTGCAATCGCGCATTTTCAAAAGAAAATATTAGTGTTTGGGGGTTCCGAAGGTAATGGATCCATTCCGATTAGTATCCTGCGGAGCAGTCCCCACTTGTTAATGAAAAAGAGGAACAACCCAAGAAGAGTCCGGAGGTATTGTCTCGGTCTTACCCTCCCCCGCGGGCTGAAGCGATGCCCGGCATCGCCCCAGCCCCCCCGCGGGCCTGGCCCAGGTCCCGTGGACTCAGCATAGACGACCCCAGTTTTGAGGAATCGTTTTCTGGAATCTACACGGCCAAAAGCTTGCAGACACCATCGTATAGCGGTATGATCTATAATCTATCTATTTAATTTGCAATTTAGATCGTTGGTTTTCAAAGATTGATTTGAGGATTGCAGCAATATTTGGAAGTTGATTACTAAATTCCTATGATGTACAGTGTTAGGAAACCATGATTACCGAGGGAATGCGTTAGCTCAACTCAGTCCGTCTCTGAGAAGCCAAGATCATCGATGGCAGGGCAAAAGATCCTTCATTCTCAAGTACACCATTCTCACCACCGTAATGCGCAATGGGACTGGTAACAGATGTAGAGAAAGAAGATTCCCACCACCGCAGTGCTTCCTGCAATGACTACTGAATATAAAACCAAAGAGAAAATCAAACCAAAAGGAACGAGTCCTCGTTTATAAAACCAAGAAGAAAATCAAACCGAAAGGAACGAAAGCTTGGTAAACATTTTTAAGGGTGATAAAAAAAATTAAATTGATATATAAAACAATCCCGATTCCAACTGTCCCAATTCTGGATGATAGCATCATGCAATCTCCAATTTCAATTTCTGACATAAGTAACAAATTCCGAAATTTGAAGATAGCATCATGCAGATCTCCAATTTAAAGTTCCAATTTCTGATATAAGTAACAATTTCCTAAATTTGAAGGATGATTTATTATGTAAAGTATGAATAACACAAGTTATATTTCAATAAGTAACAAATTTTCAAATTTGAATATTAATTTGTTGTGTAAAGTATACAAAACACAATTTATAAACTCTATAGCAGAGACTACATACATAGTACATGTTATAAATTCTATAGCAGAGGTCCAGCTACACCTGTTAACTCACAAGTCATATGGATTATTGGGAAGTTCTATCACACTCGAGAGTATTCATAATATCACATGGAAAGACCGAAATGCAGAAATCTGTAGACAAATTCTTCCATCAATGTAGAAATATGTCTCTTTTCAAAAACGATAATAAAAATGGATTCGAAGTTAATTAAAAGTTTGTTGGAACTTACAGCATATTACAATGACAGCTTTTGAGTGTTTTCCACGGTTTCGATATAGGTTTCCAGACGTCCTACTGGCTGATACTGGAACAAGAATGGATTATCGATTAGAAAACAACTATATGCATTGGAAAACTAGTAAAATTGAACTTTAAATAGACGAAGAAAACCATGGCATTTCTTTACCTTTATGGCATCCAAGACCCTCTGAAACTCCATCTCCTTCAAAGCCTTGATTGCAGTAGAATCTATGTACCGTTTCATTATTGTTGTTGGGGTTCTGGAATTGAGAACATTCAGCATGGGCATAACATGAATTTCGGAGGCATGTACCGTTCACCCACCAACCCAGTTCAACCTTATCCATGTCAAAACTGAAGGAACCATTATAGGCATCCCTGTGAGAGATGAAGTTGTTGAGAAAGTATTTGCACATAGAAGTCTCAAGAGACTTCCAAGGAAACCATTCAGAAGTATTTGATGTCAAACATGTAATCAGAGCCGAAACATTCATGCTGCAGTTTTCTCTACCATCATAATATTTGGATCCAATTCTTCTTAAATATGTAATATTGAAATTGATGTCATACTCTGTGGAGTTCCTGCTTAACAACAATACATTCCGATTTGTGAGGCCAAATTGTGGTTTGAAAATTGATAGGATATCTACATCCTGATCGTAGCATTTGAGTTTGTTATTTTCCCTTCGGCACAGCTGAATGATAATGCTGGAATTAGTAAAATCTAGAACCTGAAATCCTTTCAAATATACATTACCACATTCGGATCCGGATCAATCCCTATCAAGCATGTATGGACATCCACCACTGAAGCCAAATGGATATTCCACAGTTCTTGAACCACAGGTTTGGTTGCAAGGAATTTCAGCATCGCCGAACATGGTGATCCTGTGTAGAAATAGCATAAGGAAGGATAAAACAAATTGCTGGAATTCTCCTTGATTTAATTTCATTGGTCTCAAAAAACCTTTCGAGCATAGAAATAATTGATGAAGCAGTGTCGTGTTTTTCTTAAAATAAATTATCTTTACATGGAAGCAATGTCACAATAGTTTCGGTCTATTCTTCCATTGTTTCTCGGAAGATAAGATAAAGGAGCTGCATGGATTTAATGGCAGCAAATTAGATCTCTGCTAATTGATACAAAACCGATCAATTTCACCAATTATCCACCTCACGGATCTGGCGAGGATTCAAAACACGAAACCTTTCCAAATTAACTAAAGTGCATCTTATTGTGCAGAACCCAAAGTCCTTATAATCTTGATAGATACAGTTTAGTAGAACACAAAGCCTATATGCTTAAACGACGACAATTTATACAACAATTTATACAACTAGTCATCCAGAACATTTGAGCTGAAACGTGAGAGAAGTAGGCCAAGTGTACAAATTAAATGTAATAAAAAAATGATCACAATCCTTACCAGTTAAGCGCAAGTGAAAAATGGATTTCAAACACAGCAGCATTCAACAATTTCAAAGTCGCTAAACCTATAAACTGTAAATAGATGAAATTATGTGGTTATTAACAACGTTTCCAAGATATTGCTCAATTTCCAAGGAGGAACATTTCCTGGATTGATGATTATTCATCTTATTATTCACATTCACATTATTATCATTGATTATTCATCTTATTATTGATGATTATTTGCATTCTCTGTCGCACCTGGGGCTTGGCCATGGAGGCTGGCGATGCCCAGCCTCCATGGCCAAGCCCCGGGCGCAACAGAGAACAATACATATCGCGGTAGGAGGCTTGGGCTTTGGCTCCTTCTTCCCATAAATGTCGTTGAGGTTCAGAGCGGTGAACTTATTATTCCCTCTTCACATTCAAATTGTCACAACCACCCAGATCGAGTTCGAGATCAATATCCCCTCCGAAAATCGGTGACGGATCTGCGTGGTGCGCCTTTCAGATTATTGCGTCGAATTGATCTCGAACGCTTCGTGAAAAATATGAAGAAATGATAGAAATACAGTCGAAAAAGCCGAAACTCTTTCAAAAAATCAAGCGGTGATATTGATAATAGAGTAAGGAGAAAGTTGAAGGTGTAGAATTACGAATCCATACTTGTAAATTAATACTATTCACTCATTTCATTCCTTTAACCATTTTGGGAAGTCGGTTTGGCAACCTCCAATGTGATGGTGAGAAGTTTAAATATTATAGTGTCTTGGTGGGAAAAAATTATTTCCGTGGGAAATATTATTATAGTAATTTCAACCAATAGGGTTGAGAAACTTAATTGTTTTTCTTAAACTTCTCGATCGATAGCCACTTCACCATTGGGAGCAACATATTCATAGGTAAGAGGAAACCCTTCAAAGTTTCCTTGTTTTGAAGAACAAATCCGTGGCTACAATCTCTATAAGGTGGAAACTCTAGAGACATTAAGGTTTATTGGTAGACTCCTAGAACTTTGAGAGTTCATCGACTTTGTTCTCTGGTCTCTAGGGATGGTCATGGAGGTTACCTTCGGGGTTGGACAAACTATAACTAGGAAGCTACGTTAGGATCACCTGACTTTCCATATTTTGAGGAAGGGATGGTTAAGTTTCATTTTCAATTCACACAAGGATGCAATAAGGATCCTAGGTGCTAGATGGTTTGGACTCATGTCTTTGAAGCTCACAATTATGGCATCCCTGTTTTGACCGTCGTCTAGAGGTGACAAAGATGACCCTCATCTAGGAAAATCTTCTATTCTCCCCCCTAGAGATATGGAATGACAAATTTCCATGGGATCATAAAACTAGTAGCAACAACTATTGGATGGAGTATTATTCACCACTTGTGGAAAAATTGTCAAAGGAACCTCAAGTACCATTAGGAGGAATGATTGGAAAGGATCACTTTGGAGAACTTGCAGATATCAAAGAACCAATGGAAGAACAGAATGACAAAATGGAAGCACAAAATGACGTCGAAGAAGAAGATGATGTGTCTGTTGAGCATGATGAATTTGGGATATATGATATTGTTGATTAGTTTAAAGATGGCTTTGAAGACAATGCTCAATTTTGCAAATTTTTGACGAGTTATAACTATTATGATTTGACTTTCATATTTGAAAATAAGAATACAGATGTATCTATTTTTGTTTTCTGATGAATCTTTTTTATTGTTTCTTTTTTCCTTTTATTTGTATGTGAATCACTATACATTGGAAAATTTGATTAAATGTTGTCAATTTTTTACTTCAAATGTATGAAAATATGAAAGAAAATGATATTTTTTTTATAAAATTTAGACCTTTTTTGTTCAATTATGTCCATAAAAATGCTTTATTTGACATGTTATTTTAAGGAATGTGTACCAAAATGTATAGGTTTTTTATGATATATGGCTATAAAATGTGTATTTTTTTTATAAGTATTTAAAATTAGTGTTATTTAACTACAATGTTTTTTTATTTATTGAAGTAAAGGTAAACAATGTGTTAAAAATAGTGTTTTTCACTATATTTAAAAAGTATGGAACAATAAATTAATTAAGGAGACAAAATTCTATGAAAAATCGTAACTTCAAAAAAGTAAATGGTAAAAAACATTTTTAAGATTGAAAGAAGCATGAAAAAAAGACTAAAAACGGAGTTGAATAAAAACAAAATATACATATATTTAGAAAAAATTGAAAATAGATGAAAAATAAGCATTTAAAAAAATAATGTGGAAACATTGGGGATCGAAAAATTGAAAATATCGAAAATCATCTAAAAATGGAGAGGGTGTGCTACCGGTAGCACCATTTTTAAAAACGAGGTAAAAAATTGAACCCCCCAAAAAATGAAAACTCTGGAGAGTTCTCATTAAGTTGGTAACTATGTTCTAAGTCTATGTCAATTAGTTCAACACTCTTCTTGGTTTTTCTTCCCAATTTTCCTTTACATTGTGGTATTTAACACTTTTCGAGGATATTGGTAATTCTTTAGGCACTTACATAAAATTAGATCTAGAGAGACTTATAGTGTGACAGTACATATATGATTTCATCTATGTCAAGATAGATCTTAGTAAGTGTCTTCTCGACAAAAGGATTCTGAAATGGGGAAATTGTAAATAAATTCAACTTGGATTATGAGAACACAACATTCTGATAGTGGATAGGTCAACTTCTAGGACATCTAAAGCTACTTGTCCCCATTCTTGAGTAATCCTCCCATGAAAAATGGGGCTAAATCAAAAGAAAAACATTGAAATTTTCTAGATAATGACAATAATCATAATGAGGTAACTAAAAAATGCACCTTCCGATTGAGGAATCCATTCCTTCATTGGGCATAGAGTAGAAGAGATGAATTTCGAGATTTTCTCCTGAAGGGAGGTCATTATACATGAATCCTCTCTAGATAAAAATAAGAGACCTCATGATAGTGATACCTTACATTCACATAAGGAAATGGTTCCGTTTATAAATCTTGCTCTCTTTCCTTTTAACTTACACTTACTATAATGGAGTTTTCTGTGTTTTCTTCACAACGTGGAAAGAGGTTAAAAGAAGAAGGAGAAAAAGAGAAGGCTGGAATATTATTTTTTAAAGGACCATAAATAGCATGTACATTAATTGTTTAATTTTACACTTACAATTGCACCTGTACTGTTACTGGTACAAACATACCCTTTGTTAGTATTGTGCTTTGACCACCTAAAAAATGTAACTTCTTGTTATAATGAAATAGAAATTGCAAATTTTTTCTTTAAAAAGAGTTGTTAACTTATTTTATATAAATTTTGAAAATCCAATCAACTTTGATCAAATTTCTTATTTACCAACATATATCCATCTTAATTATGGATCTAACTCTGGATCTATCATGGATGAAGAGGGATACAAAATCCTAAGGTGCAAAGCTTTCCTCAAGTTTTTTCAATTTAAAAAATATTTCAAGTAGGAATTACAACTAAAGGAATTACAAGTCTCCTTTATCATCTATCATGCACCTCAAGGGATCAATTCCCTTGAGGTGTAAACATTTTCTCATTTTTTTCTAATTTAAAACAAATGTTTTCACCCTGAGGGACTTGATCCTTCTCCACCCATGATAGATCTGAAGTTAATATGGATCTATGTTGATACACACACACACACACACACACACTAACATCCACCATGGGTAGAACAATTATTTTTTACATCTCCCTCATACTCAACAAACATTAAAATATATATTTTTTTAATTTCATGTGTCAAACCATGTTAACAAATGAATGACTTACCCCTTTCCCTCATGTAGAAAACACCAATTCATAGAATGAGATTTTTTTTACTATATATATAAAGTTAATATAAAAATATTTTAAGATAGACATTGAAATATTTTTTTATGGTTGATATTGATATATTTATTTTTAATGCCACATCTTAAATACATCTTCATACAATAAAGCCTTTTTTATAAATATAAAATAAATATCAAACGTAAATTATAAATATCTCTTTGATTATTATTATTATTATTATTATTATTATTTATAAATACAAAATAAATTAATACAAATCATAGATATCCCTTTAACTAAATTTATTTTTAATCTACATTTTATTGCAAATAATGAAAGATCTATTTAATTGCATACCACTCTCTCTCTTATTGTAGGACAATGGTGTTGTCTAAACATTCCACCTTTTGACATTTTTCACTGGAATATTAAACGGAAAATAATCCCAAAAGAGAGCCAAAACTTGGAACATTTAGACTATGGATAGGACACCACCTTTGGGAGAAAGGGATCAACACATACCCTGCTAGATCTCATTTTGATTTTTCTTAGGAAAACATTTTACCTTGCATGTCATCTACACACCCTACTTTTAGCACGTTTTTTAGCCTCCCTATATTCCAATGGTGTCAAAGGGTTTCATGGATGCTAGATAGCCATAATACGCTTACCTAGAATGTTCTCAAGGTTTTATTTCCTTTTCAATATACAAATAATAATAATATTTTAATTTTAAGGTCACAACCAAGACAGATAGAAAATTGGTGTATGAGATCCCTTGTTTGTGGGACAAGGGACCCCCTCCATCCCTGCTATTTGACTAATAAAGTCTATTGAGGTATACACACCCTACCCCCCTCTATATTTGAACTTGTAACCTCTTAGGATGAAGCACATGTTCTTAACCATTAGGACCCACTCGGGATGTATCTAATAATCTAATTTTAAGGTCACGATCAAGCCATACACCAAATTCGTCCATGAGACCCCCTTGTTCGTGGTATTGTAGATTCGAGTCATGAGAGGGATTATCCTGAAAGTCAACCATTGAATTTGAAGTTGCACCATCCAATGACCTCAATCTACAATAAAGTTAGAGATGGCTTGGAAAGTACAACAAAACTTCTAACTTGATTTAACATCCCAAGTGCACAATATCCAACACTTCCACCACAACCCATGAGGTTGGATTAGGTGACTATTTTAGTTGCACATAGGTTTAGAATTTCATGACATAATATACAATAATAGCTGAAGGTCCCAACGTCTCCACCTCATCATCCAATGGCATTTCAGAAACTACCTTATACAATAGCATTTGAGAGATTTTGAATTATGTCTATTTCTCCTTTCTTAAGTCAAGGGTATCACATTAATATCAATCAATATTCACTAGTAAGGAAGTAATAAATGTTGTATAGGATCATATATATACCATTGAATTTAAAATGTTTGAAATATAATGGTATATATTCTTTTGTATACAACAATCATTATTATTAACTTTTTTTGGTTCTGCATAATGGTTAGAAAAAGAAATTAATATGCACTAATAAATTTGTAGAAATTTAATGACAAAATCAACATGCACTATGTTTTGTCATACACATAGAAACCTAGAGACAATTGTCATCTATGAACTCTGGAATGTATAAATTAATATTCAAAAAATATTATGAGCATAAATACACGCTGCCGAGAAATTTTGCAACGGAATAAACACAATGAACAATAATCACACATCCATGTAATAGTAAAAAATTTAGGCAACCAGCCACGAAAAACCCCAATGTGGGGAAACCCAGAGAGAGAGAGAGAGAGAGAGAGAGAGAGAGAGAGAGAGAGATTTTATTAGATTCAGGAAAATATATTAGCAACAAAATTACATTTAGAAGGCAAGAGAATCACTTACAACACCCAACAATCCCACAAATCTCTGCCTAGAAAAACGTTTTGAATTCGTACAGTTGTACAACCTTGATGAAATAAACACCTCGAAATGTGTGCCCACAATAGGTTGTTTTACCTTCATTCTTGTACGTTCGACCTCCAAAAACAATTCACCAATGGTTTCCTTGAAAATCATTCCCACACTTGCCTCGATTTTTGTGCCCAAACTTGTTGTTGTACAAGTTGTACAGATTTGTAGAGTACATCCTATATTCAATAATAAATATTAGCCTCTTCTAAACATAAATTAATCACTTGGTAAATGTTCCCAATATCCCATGCAATCCATGCCAAATATTTGTTGCTCACTTTCCTCTCTCAAGTTCTCTCAAAAATATCTCAATCTCTTCTTCTCATTGTTGAGTCTTGCACACTACCCAATGCATTCTCTTATAATTCGAAAATGACAATTCAACTTCCCCATTCCTAAATCCAAAGGCCAAGATCTAATATTTCCTTTACATGATCAAGGGACATGATTCATTCCCTCCAAAATAAATCACTTAAAATATTAAAGTACAATTTCACTTTATAACATAAGAACAATTTATGAAATAAATTCACTTTAATATTATAAGGTACACTTTATTAAAAATTCACTTACATAAAATAACCACTTTATTACAACTTTATGAAAACCCATTACAAAGTCAAGTGTCTAGTAGTGCAAATATAAGGGTATTTCCGCATATAAGAAAAACATGTGGAGTACCTCTCGAGCTATAAAAGATAACACTCCATATTAGCAAGGGATGTACTCATTGCCATCACCATCATTTGGTCCCATCACACTATTCACAGTCAGAGCTCCCTCTAAACTTGGAGCCAACCCCAACACTTACACAGAACTCAAACTAGAATATCTTCTGCTGACAACTACCATGAATCTTGAACTCCTAGGAGAATCCACTGCACCATGAGCATCGTTTCAATCACACCAGCTGAGCCTCCTGTCGGTGCCTAGAAGAGACTCCCTCCCTTCTCTCAAAATGCAAGACTAAATCATTGGTCCCACCGCAGTCTCATGAGCCTCTTGCTCCTCATCTGACGTTGAATCATAACTTGAAGGTTGTCCTCGCAAAATGTACAACCTATCTACCTAATCACCAATCATTTGTGGTTCCACCAAGTCCACTCCCTCCATGTAGATAAATACACGTCCCCTCTTGAACAATGTACAATATCCAACATCCTCCAACGTTGAGACTGAGAGAAAGTTAACCATCAACCCTGGAACAAAGAGAATTACATCAACCTCCAAGAATCTTGCATACTCAAGTCAAAATATAACACTTCCAACTCCATGTACAGCTTGTGCGATACCTCCTTCACTCTCCACCAGCCGGTCAGGACCCATCTCTATGATAATAAGGAATACTCGCCAAATTCCCCTCATGTGACAAGAGGCTCCACTATCAACAATCCATTTGTTATCACCCTCAAATCCTCCACTACTGACACTGCATACGAGAGTAACCAAAGAAAATTCCTTATCAAACTTGGAAGAAAAATGCTTCGTGGTTGTTGTAGTAGCTATATCAGGACGCTCATGTTCCTTCTTCTTATTCTTCTTCTTAGGACACTAAGAGGCAAGGTGCCCCAACTGGTTACAATATTAACATCTGAATTTACTCAAGTCCCTCCCATAATTTCCTTTCTTCTTCCCCTTTTCCTTTGTAGCAAGAGAAAAATCTTCATCAACTCCATTTTTCTCATGTGCACTGCTCTGATATCCTTCCTGAATCTCCTCCTTAGTGAAATCATCCCACAGTCTACTCCAATATGGAATATTCTCATGACCCACCACACACTTCACAAAGACTTATCATTCCTTGGTGAAGCCTTTCAAGGCTATCCTCACCAACTACGAATCTGATATGACCTCCCCAACTGCAGCCAACTCATATTTCACTTGAGCTACCCAGGTAAGATAATAAGCCACACTCTCACATTTACCAATCTTGGTATCATGCAACTTATCCTTCAAGGCCATGTTCTGGTTTTCATTCTTCACCTCGTAAAAGTTTTTAAGTGCATCCCACATCTCTTTGGTTGTATTCTTCTTATCCAAGTGAGAGATAAGGTGGTCCTGCACCCCATCCAGAATAAGCCTTTGATTTTTTGCCTCATTTACTTCATGTAAATCCAAATCTATAGGGTCTATTGATGGAACAACAACTATGGTGCTGACAAAGTTCCAAATTTTGTTCTCTCTACGAATAACCAACATCCTGAATTTCCATTATAAATAGTTGGAAATCCCATCCAACCGGTCCTCATACCTAATGCAAACAACCATCTCCCTGTCAAATTTTCAATGGAAAAAAAAAATCAAGTTTCCCCACTTTAAATATTTCCCAAAAATCTCACTGCTCACTGTCACTTAGAGCCCAAGCTCTGATACCATGTAGAAATTTAATGACAAAATCAACATGCACTAGATTTTTTCATACACTTAGCAACCTAGAGATAATTGTCATCTATGAACTCTGCAATGCATAAACTCATATTCATAAAATATTATGAGCATAAATACACATTGCCAAACACTTTTTTGAGTGGAATAAACACAATGAACAACAATCTGTAAGGTAGCTAGAGAGGTAGTGGGGGGGGCCAGAGGGCCCATAGTGATAATAGTGGAGGTCATTCAATGTAAGGTGGACTAGGTCCACTATATTATTAAATAAGACCCACTATGGTAGTTAGATATAATAAATGTAAGAGGACTTCTTAGAAGGTTCTACTTCTAGANGAACAGGAGAGGATCCCTTCCATAATAGGATCCATTGTATGGTGTTGCCCTACCTCAAGGATTTGGTAATAATAAAGTGTGGTTTCTTTTATCTTGCTTGTGGATCTATTGTGTATTCCGTATTTGTGGTGATTATATTTTCAGATCTAGTATAGGAACTTAACAAGTGACATTTAGCAGCCAAGATAATCACTTACAACACCCAACGGTCCCACAAATCTTTGCCTAGAAAAATGTGTCAAATTTGTAAATCTCTACATCCTTGCTGAAATCAACACCTCAAAATTTGTACCCACAACATGTTGTTGTACCTTCACTCTTGTATGGCTGATCTCCAACAGAAAATTCACCAATGGATGCCTCGAAAACCATTCCCACACTTGCCCTCGATTTTCATGCCCAAACTTGTTGATGTACGACCTGTAAGAATCCATACAATATGGCACGTCTTCAACAATAAATCACAACCTCTTCTAAAAAGAAATTTATCCCATGTGAAATGTGCTTAATCTCCCTTGGAATCCAGTACAAAAAATTGTTGTCCACTTTCCTCTCTCAAGCTCTCTCAAAAATATCAGAATCTCCTCTTCTCATTATTGTGTCTTGCACACTACCCAATGCATTCTCTTATAATTCGAAAATGACATTTCACCTCCCAAGTGTATTTTCACCTTCCTCATCCCTAAATCCAAAGGCCAAGATCTAATCTTGACTTTTCATGGTCAAGGGATATGATTCATTCCCTCCAAAATAAATCACTTAAAATATTAAAGTACAATTTCACTTTTGGCACACTATGAAATAAAGTCACTTTAATATTAGAAGATACAGATTATTAAAAAGTCATTTACATAAAAGAACTACTTTATTACAACTTTATAAAAATTCATTACAAATTCAAGTGTGTAGTAGTACATATAAGGTTACTTCTACATACAAGACAAACATGCGGTACCTTTCGAGCTATAAA
>JASDQU010261847.1:0-13868 GCA_032191745.1 Picea mariana
ATCAAGAAGACCTCATAATGTCACCCATATTCAACTTATTGGATGCCAAAGACTCCCTAGAGAGGACTCGTGTCATGGTTTTTAGGTTTTGTCGATGGTGGTTCATGAGCTCGAGAAGGTTTAGTTAGGGCTTTAGGCCATTGTTTCCAACTTGACATGTTTATGCCTCTACACTAATTTTCAATGTACAAAACCTAGTCATGATGCCTATATTCTTCTTAAAGGCCAATTAAGTTATGTTATGTTGGTTTGAGGACTTGTTCAAGGCTCCTGATGACAACTTGTTCACCCATCCATGGTCTTGTGTGGTGATATGAGGAATTGTTGATGGTCCTTGAGCTAGATATAGAATAGAAATTGCATTGATTTCATCTTATGAGTTTTTTTGTGGTTCTATATAAATAATTTAGGACCTAGATTTCATATTCTAGGGACCAATGGCCATGCATAAGGCTACAAATTAATCATAAAACATGCCCTATATAGGAGGTGATCCATAGGATCTTTTAATGACTATGGTTGAGTTTTAATTTTGCATGCATTAATTATCCAATTGAGAAGCTTAATGAAAGAATGAGGAAAAGAGAGGAATTATGACAGCCATATACATATATGCAGATCTAAAATGAAGTAATGCAAAGCAAACCATAACATGAGAATTGATAATGAAGTTCGACACAATGTTGCCTACGTCTCCGGGCCTTTGTCTCTGTGGGCGAGGCTTCTTTATTTCTGTTCAAAAATCTCAAAAGTACATCACAACAGTGAAAATTGGCTACAAGATTGATCTGGTCATGTTCTTCTAGATCTCTAGAACTCGGCGAAGAAAACGACATGCAAAACGGACGACCGGAGGTCCCAAAAATGGCCCACAAGCGTCTGCTCCTCAATAGCTTCCCTGCATAAAAATGGCTTTGGCTTAGCTTCCCTTCAGCATAACTCTGCTCTGATTATCCTCCTTGACCTCAAACAGACCTAGTTTTTATAGATCTGAATTTGGTTATCCATCCCCAACTTCCTCCCTAAATTTGGGCTCCAAAAATGCCCAATATCTCCCAAAAATGGATAAAATCCATTAATACAGGAATTAAAAATCAAATAAAATCCCAAAACATTGGAAAAAACCCACTTTTGTTTAAAATTAGGGGATAAGCCCCCTTTGTCCGGCGTGCGCCCCCTTGGCAAGGTCATATGGGGCCATGTGGCCGAGTGCTAGCCCCTCGGGCTATGCGTTGGCCCTTCCTATGCATGCTAGCTCCTGGTCTTCGGCGTGTTCCATGGAAACGGTGGTTTAACAGACTACCCGCGCGCCCTGTTCGGAATATGGTCCAGGTCATATGGAACTACCTGTGAACCAAGGGCTGGTCCCTATCTGCCAGCTCCCGTGGTCGTGGTCATGTGGTAATGGCATTTAAACCGTGGGCTGGGGCTAAGCCCCAGCCCTTTCCACCTCCAACCGAACCTTATATGAAATTCAAATAATTTATATGCCACATATATAATAAGAAACACCCATGGGACAGGCGGTTAGCCCGATCTTACCAGTTCAAAGCCTGGAGGAGAGGTCGGGGGTTCGACCCCAATGGTGAACCCATAATTTTACACAAATCATGAGCCAACCACAGGGTGCCACGTGGCAGCCCATGACTGGGCCATGTGGCACCTCAACAACCAATAGAGGGATGCCACATGTCAAACTCTGGTTCATCCATGTGCCTGCCACGTACTCTGCCACCTGTCACCGCACCTGCCCAGTCACTGCCCTGTCAGCCTTACCACGTGTCTTCCACGTCAGCCTGTGCCACGTGTCACCCTTACAGTGGTGACATGTGTCACCCACTGACTGGTCCAACTGTACCAGTTGTATGCCACATCACCTGCCATGTGTCATCACCAAAAGATGCCACGTCAACTATACGGACTATACAGTCATCCCTTTTTTTGCTTGTTTGGATTTTCGGATAGAATGTGATATCTTTTGCATACGAAGCCCGTTTGATGAAGTAACTATATGGTTGAAATCAGGAAGATGAGACGGATGCAATGGCGCTAGTTTCTTTAGATTCTGAGCACTTTCATTTTTGATCTTTTTTTAGCACTGTCAGGCTTCTGGATCCGATTTTGGATCACACATCCCCACTAAAAGACATTTTGGTCCCCAAAAGGTTACTAACCAGTCAACAAGCTCGGGATAGGCCACCCGGCTTGTCCTCTGTCTCTGAACTCTATCCTGTGCACCTGTCCCATCAAGATCAATTGTAACACAATCATGACAACTGACAGTATATTGTTAGCCATTTGAACCCTGTTACANATCTTGAAGCAACTTATGATTGATTTTCCATTCAACAATCATTTCTTGTTCTTGCTTAAAATCAATTACTTCATTTGAAACAATTATTGGTTTGTTGCTTTCTTGCACTTCCTTCTTTAATTGTTCCATTGTTTGAAGTGTTTTATTTTCTTTAACATGATGAGCATGAACCACATAATCTTGACCTGCTTTAGTGAATTGATATTGATTCTTTGTCCTGTAGAAGATTGCCTTACGATCATATAAGTATGAACTACCTAAGACCCTTCCACATTCTCTTAACGGCACTATATCACATGTTACTTCGTCCACATACTTAGATGAAATTGCAAATTTGATTGTGCACTGCTTTGTTATGTGCATTTGATGATGATTGCTTACCCATTTAAGTGTGTAAGGCTTATGATGAGTTTGTGTTTTTAACCCCAATTGCTTATCCAATTCTTCTGAGATTAGATTAGATTGAGATCCACTGTCAATTAACGTGTCTATCTTAGTGTGTCGAATGGTTACCCTTATATGAAACAAGTTGTTTCTACAATCAATGTCTTCACCAATTTTACCTGTCATACCAACCAATGAGATCTTTGATTCATCACCTGAATCTGATCCCAAGTCTATGGGTTTTGTTTTTGTTGCCACTTTTTGCATTCCCTTCTTTTCTTTGAACCACTTTGGCCTCATCTTGGGATGCAACTACCAACATCTATCATCATCATGTCCCTCTTTCTTGCAATGCTTGCAAGAGGGATTTCCTTCCTTCCTCGTCACTGAATTTGCATTCTTTCCATGCCTTTTCCTCTTGTCCTATTTCCTTGAAGACGATGATTCCCCTGACACACCTGCTTTCCCTGATTCAATATACATAGCTTGAACAGAAACCTCATCAAGGTTAGTGGGTCTAAACATGAATACAGTGTTTCTAATATGCACAGGTAAACCTCCTATATACTTCATAAGAGTTTCTTGTGTTTGTAAAGGGATATCTAACATCAATGCCATTTTTCAAAATCCATCGGTATATTCTTGCACTGTTTGTCCTTTTCTTAGTTTTAAAGATTGCCATTCAATTAATGCTTTTTCTTTATAACCCAAAGGATAGAATTGTTTCCTAAGTGAAAAAATGAAGCTTTTCCATGATGGAAATACCTTACCCACTTGTTGCATTCCATTTTTCAACTTGCTTTGCCACTAGATGAGAGTTGTACCTGCAAGTCTCAAAGATGCCAACTTGATTTGTGTGGCCTCATCTTTNTGCCTGATCCAATTGTCAAGTTTCTCTACATTTACTTCACCATCATATATGGGTAACTCAAATTTAACATCAAGTTTTAACAACGGCATTTCATTCGTATTCTTATGAACATTTTTCTTTCCATTAGATTTAGAACTTGAACTTGAAGAAGAAGGAGAAGAAGGATGTGATGATGGAGGTGAAGCAGGAATCTGAGGATGACCCTCTTCCTCTTCACTTTCTCCCTTTGAAGATTCACCCAAAACTGGTCTTTTTCATTCCAAGTAATCCTCATACAAAACTTTCACCATCTCCGACATAGCAAGGAAATTTTTCCGAAACTCTTTCTCATCCTGAGAAATCCCTTCTTTTGATGCCATCTTCTCGCTGTTGGAAGCTCTCTTTCTCAATCCAATTAATGGATTCTCTGCAAAAAACTCACCTTCACCACGCTGTATCTTTTCCCTGGTTAACATGCAAAACTCAAATCCAAACGTCAACTAGCTCTGATACCACTTGATCCGTAGGATCTTTTAATGACTATTGTTGATTTTTAATTTTGCATGCGTTAATTATCCAATTAAGAATCTTAATGAAAGAATGAGGAAAAGAGAGGAATTATGACATCCATATACATATATGCAGATCTGAAATGATGTAATAAACAACAAACCATAACACGAGAATTGATAACGGAGTTCGGCATAATGTTGCCTACGTCTCCGAGCCTTTGTCTCTGTGGGGAAGGCTTCTTTATTTCTATTCATAAAGCTCAAAAGTACATCGTAGCAGTGCCAATTGGCTACAAGACTGATCTGGTCATGTTCGTCCAGATCTCTAGAACCTAGCAAAGAAAACGACATGCGAATCGGACGACCGGAGCTCCCAGAAATGGCCCGCAAACGTCTGCTCCTCAATAGCTTCCCTACATAAAAATGGCTTTGGCTTGGCTTCCCTTCAGCATAATTCTTCTCTGACTGTCCTCCTTGGCATCAAACAGGCCTGGTTTTTATAGATCTGAAGTTGGTTATCCATCCCCAACTTCCTCCAAAAATTTGGGCTCCAAATATGCCCAATATCTCCCAAAAATTGATAAAATCCATTAATATAGGCATCAAAAATCAAACAAAATCCCAAAACATTGGAAAAAACCCACTTTTGTTTAAAATTAGGGGATAATCCTCCTTTGTCCGATGCGCGCCCCCTTGGCAGGGTCATATGGGGCCATCTAGCCGAGTGCTATCCCCTCGTGCTATGTGTTGGCCCTTCCCATGCGCGCTAGCTCCTGGTCTTCGGCATGTTCCATGCAACTGGTGGCTTAACAGACTACCTGCGTGCCCTGTTCGGAATATGGTCCAGGTCATATGGAACAGCCCGTGAACCAAGGGATGGTCCCTATCTACCAGCTCCCGTGGTCGTGGTCATGTGGTAATGGCATTTAAATCGTGGGTTGGGGCTAAGCCCCAGCCCTTTTCGCCTCCAACCGAACCTTGTATTAAATTCAAATAATTTATATGCCACATATATAATAAGAAACACCCGTGGGGCGGGAAGTTAGCCCGGTCCTGCCAGTCCACAGCCCGAAGGAGAGGTCGGGGGTTCAACCCCGGTGGTGAACCCATAATTTTACACAAATCAAGAGCCAACCACAGGGTGCCACGTGGCAACCTATGACTAGGCCACGTGGCACCTCAAAAACCAATAGAGGAATGCCACATGTCGAACATTGGTTCATCCATGTTCCTACCACGTACTCTGCCACCTGTCACCGTACCTTCCCAGTCACTGCCCTATCAGCCTTTCCATGTGTCTGCCATGTCAGCTTGTGGCACATGTCACCCTTACAGTGGTGACACATGTCACCCACTGACTGGTCCAATTGTACCGATTGTACGCCACATCACCTACCATGTGTCGTCACCAGAAGTTTCCACGTCAGCTGTACGGACTGTACAGTCATCCCTTTTTTGCCTTTTTGGGATTTTGGACAGAATACGATATCTTTCGCATACGAATCTCGTTTGACAAAGTACATATATGGCCGGAATCAGGAGACGAGATGGAATCTAGGGAGGGTAGTTTGGCAGTGGTCGTCATGTAATATCAGTGTTTCTGGTATCTCTCTTTTCTAGTTCTCCTAGTAAAGGTATGCTTCTATTAGTAGAGGCATGTTCTCTTGGTATTGTGTTGTTGCTGCAGCAATGGTCGTTCTAGTTAGGGTTTATATGTTGGTTTTAGTATGGATTTGTCCAAATCATTCTATCTAAGAAAACGTTAGTGTTCTCAGGGGTGGAATATGTGAATGCCTATGGTTGGGTGACAATGATGTGACATTGTCTATGGTTAAACGAGCATACCAAAGTTTTAACATGTTATCAGATTTGGTTTCATTCATAAAAATTTAATTGATGGAAGGAATATCCTTATTTTCCCCCATTGTCAAGCTCATTGAGAACTTATTGAACCCACTAAGAACATCACCTAAGGAGGGCACATATTTTCCCTCAATCAGATCTACAATATTCTGAAGTTGAAGAGTGAGTGGGTGATGAGGCAACACTAGTTGTAGTTCTAGTTACAACACCAATTGAGGTCCCAATTGCAAAACCTATTGCAGTACCACTTATAGTCCCTGTGGTTCAGTGAAATTTTTGGTAACTCGTTGAGAAACGCATTGAAAAGATGATGAAATTATTCTTTCCCTAGATCAACTTTCTAGACATTCTTCTAAAAGTTAGGGTGTCTGGTTTTGCAGCAGCATCAAACCCTTACCCAAATTTATTGGGAAATTTCAGTGAAGTGTTGGGCCAAATTTTTTAGTTGTCTTGGTGTGCCCTACTGTAACAAATCCGACTGCCAGATATTATTTAAGGCGTGGGACATTAAAATTTTGGTTTTCTTAACTGTCTCAAATCCTGATTTTGGGATATCCATTGGCTATAGCTTGCCACAAGATTTCTAACGGTCACCACCACACTAAAATATGATCTATGGTTTGCAAGTTATTTCCTTTCGAAGTTACGGGAGAATTATTAGTTGGGGTCTTCGACGTTTGATGTTGAACGCCTGTTTTTCTTACTCCCTTTTTAGTGTTTGACATTTGACAATTGGCAACTGATGTCCTAAACTTTCATTGTTTCGACAATCGATGATCGTCGTTCAATGATCGACCATCGATGTAGAACATCCCTTTATTATACTATGCCCAAATCTTTCGAACTCCCAAAGTTATGCAAACTCCTAGAGTCCGAGACATGTCACCAACCACGTTGGGCAGGCGGGCATGAACAAGAATATGACATACGATGAGGGCCATGGGTGACATGTGTGTTCATTAGGGGGTGACAAGTTTCATTCTCTAATAGGAATAAGGGCTCTGTGAATCGTCCATATCTGGGTGACACGAGGCACGCGTAATGTGGGTACGCGTTACCCTCTATGATGTCAGGATGCCACATAGTCTTGGATTGATAGCTTCCCATCCCTTCAATCTTATGGTCAATAAGAGTCCATGTAGATCCATAGATCTACAACTCCCATTACTTCGAAGCTCTGGATTTCGAAGCTTAAGAACTCCTCACGTCACAAATTCCCACAAGAGCCAAGTCTCTGGACTCTCGAATATAGTGCCACGTGTCCTCTATATGTCAATAGTCCAAATTACTTTGTCATTCGCGATATCAGGTGTTTTTACACCTTGAAAACTCTTGGCCAAGTTCCTCCGGAGTACTAAGTCTCCGTACTATAGGATCGCTTTCCATGTACCCTCTAATCCAATGAGTCTAGTTCAATGGAAAACATTTGACATGGGAATTATGGCCCACGTGTTGCTCCATGACATGTTTTGGGTTGGTTGGGAAGTCAAGGGTGGGTTCCTTAGATCGATGGTTGAGAGGGATCTTAAGGATTCTAAGGATCGACGATGCACGTCACTTCAGAAGTTCGACATTTGGGAGTTCGATGTCTATCTTTCGGCTTCCTCTCCAGACAACGATTGATCTATCGCCACGTGTACCTAGCATTCACTGCCAGGATTTCCTCTAGCTTGTAGAGCTCCGGGGAAACTCGCGCATCCCTATCTTGTCGAATACCTGAACTTATGGATATTTGTTGATCTATGGACACAAGTCCCTCTATTATCAATGGTCAATATTACTTTAGGACTCTAGCATTCATGAGTTTTGGCACTAGACCGCTACTATTCTCCCGAAGTGGAACTTCGTCGAAGCACTTAACGCTACGCTTCCTAAGTCCAATGTAACGGCTGAGAGAGATATCCACTAGATCTCCAGATCGACGACCCTCATCAATTAACGACTCGCGCCTTCAAACGTTTTCAAAGGTTGTCGTGTCATAAGTTCTGAAGTCCCAAACCTAAAAGGGATAGCTCCTTTCGGACTAGCGTAGGGTTTCCAGGCCCTAGTCATATGGGTGCTTTGAGAAATATACTCTAACTCTGTTACAAAGAAGGATTCAAAATCCTTACCATTATTTACTTTGACTTTTAATTTCAATTAAAAATAGAAAAATACTTAAGAGAACCAACTATCTTTGGTATATCTTGAATTTGACCTCCAAAACCAAATGATGACTTCTTTCTTTGAGCTCATTCTTCTGCATCAATCTATACTTAAGAGTAATGTTAGGAATAGAAAAAAACACATTTTATTGTTTTAATAGTGATTCTTATGATTCCTATAGGGGTTCACAGTCCACTTCTTACAGTGTGTGTGTGTGTGTATATATATATATATATATATATATATATATATATAATTACTATTTACTTTTTGAAAAATTTGGTGAAATTTTCATTTTTTGTTGTTTAAAGCACATTTTTGAATGCATCAATGAATTGAACACCATGAAAAACTCTTAGGACATTCAAATTATATAGACTCAATCACTCAAACCTAGATTACAAACAATTTTTTACCAAATTTAAGTAAAAATTGATTGAAAAAGATGCCCCAAAAAAACTCAAAAAATCAAAACTTAGGGTTATCCCAATGAAACTTCAACTTATATATGTAAACTTTTTTTATAACAAATAAACAATTTTATAACAACTAAACAACGACACTCGTCATTTATTGATATATTGATATTCCTATTAGAATAATGATTCAATTCCCTTATCCTCATAGTTTAATTTGTAAATCAATTAATTTTTTTAGGGATTGGGGAAAAAGGACGAGGCAATTAACTTATCTATTAGTGCCCACCCCTGCCTCTATAGAAGGAGGGTAGGAGAAGAACATTAATAGATAAAAAATATATGGGAAGAGAGGAGAAAAGCATTAATAGATAAAAAATATATATTATATATATTTATTATCTATCAATATCCAAGGAAATATTATTTTAATATAAAAGAGTTATAATTACTTCAATATTATTTTAATATAAAAAGAGTTATAATTACTTCGATCAAGTTATTAATGCTTAACAAAATTGCTGAATTAAAAAAAACACCATCACGTGGGGAAACCCTAATCTCGATATCATTTAAATTGCATTTAATTACAAATTCTTTGAACAACATGTAGTTAAACGAGAATGAATTGATGCAAGATCGCTCATAAATACAATTTGATAAGAATTCATATGTGCGTGAGCTATCAGAAGGGTTAAAATAAACAGAAGAGTTAAAATAAATATAATTGGTTGGAAACTAAATAACCAATACTTGAGCGCCTAGTTATGGTAGTATCCAGCTCTAAATATATCAATCTAATGCAGTAGTTATTTAATCAACAAACGATTATTAATAATACATACTTAATTAATACTTGACTTCAAGAAGAAAAGCGGAAAAAAAAAATATGAGTTTTAAACTTAAGTAGATTATTTAAGATTTCATAGCCTATTACTGAAGGACAACAAGGGATGCTGTAAAATCTCCTACCCATGTTGATGCATAGATTCATTAAGCTGTGTTGAGCGCAAAATATGGTAATCGCTGTTAAATAGCTTTAATCGCAGATTGAATACGCTGAACATAGTCCCCAAGAGAGTTTTCGGGTCCCTCAATGGCAGTCCACTTTCCAATTGTTTGCCCTTGCCCTGCTGCACGTTTTATAGCCGGAGGTTCAAACATATACGAAACCTGACCATTACTCTCAGCATAACCGCAAACAAAAATCTTTTCACGCCACGCTACACAACACAAAATCCTTGTAARGGTTTCTGGAAGAGAACCCACTGCCCTCCAATCGTTTTCGGCGGAATCGTATTCCATCACTCCCTGCTGCTTCTGTTTTAATTGCTGAAATATAAAAACTGTTTGGGSTTCTTTCCTTTTTTATCTGTGGGCATTTTGACAGCAGATGTGTTTGTTCCAGCAAAGACAGCAGATGTGTTTGTTCCAGCACCCTGCTGCTTCTGGAACGAATACAAGCGCTCGGAAGAAGAAGMAACCACACATGACTGTGGGMCTTTCCYTTCCCCGACGGTCCACATATCCTCCAGCGTGGTCCATGCCGCTKTTTYTGGATCATAWACTTCCGCACTCAAYTCGAATCGATCACCCGACTCCKTATTGCAACCGCTAATAACRAAAAATTTGTCRTSGATGAAAGCACCATAGCATTCATCCCGTTCTTGGCTCATCTCAGGAAGAATTTTCCATTCGTCTTCAGACACATTGTAAATARCCGCTGATCGCAGGAAATCTTCATAATCATCRTGTCCAMCAGCAACGTAAAGTAKTCCTTGGKGTGRCACCRAGAAAGCGYCRGAGATTCRAATCACCGGYATGTMTGYGCCGCRRCTCCAYTTACCAGRAGAGAAATCGTAGATGAAAACGGTGTTGARTGCCTMYGCGAGGTAGAGGTCGGACGGATTCCACCCACCCATCAAAACTAGCTTTTGATTGACACAAACGCAGTCACAATAGAGTGGAATTCCATTATGACTGCCGGGGAAGTGGGGAAGGGGAGGAAGGGTTTTCTTGGTGCCTCGCAGAGGGTCAAACACAGAAACCACAAATTCTAGATCATCATCACGGTAAGCTGGATATTCCCGGAGTTCCACCAAACATATATATTGCTGTGAAGTCCCAAGCTTTTTTCTGTCTTGATAGAACTGGGGGTGGTTCACAGCTGCCTCCCAGCTTTTGCAAACAGCTCTGAGGTTTTCATGGCAATCGTAAGGAACTCTTAGCAGACACTGTCGACCTATTTCCCATGGAAGAACACCAAAAAGCTCCATAATCAGATGCACTACCGGCTGGCTAAATTACAGAATGATGCTTACTGGTGTTGGTGGTGACTTACGAGGATGCGTATAAGTGCACTTCAAAGACCTAAGCCTTTAAATCCTTTGAAGACACCAACAACTACAATGGCAATTGTCGAGGAAGCTTTGGGTCAACACCGAAACTGACAGGCAGGCAATTTGTCCAGCGTTGGGAAGTAGGGTCAACCTAATCAGGTTTTTGCCTTCCTAAAGCTCGAGAATCTAAACTGCGCAGAGTACCATAGTTGTGACTGGTTTGGTGGAGTTCCAAATTGTGTCGTGGTTGAATAAGAACTGGTTCTGCGGATTCAACCTTACTATTGCCTATCGAGACAGTAGGCTAAATAGATTGAATCTTACTAAGGGCCAGCTGTACGGTGCACTCCTAAGTTCTTAGTAGATTGGATAATTCAATGTAATGGTTTCTTAAGTTCCTAATAGATTGGATAATTGAATGTAATTGTTTCCAATTCTAGCTCAAGAAGATAACCTAGCTGGCCGGATCTGACCTGCTGTGAACGAGAGCACCTGGACCCGCTGATTGGCTCAACTGACATAGCAATCGAGGAGGGATGGAAGTCAGAGCCAACTAGTTGAGGATGGAAGGAAAGGAACGTGGGATTAAATGGGAGTAGTGGGACTAGGTAGCCCAGTTTATAGAGCCGAACAGTTACTGACAGAGAGAAAGGCTTATATGAATCGTGAGTTACCTACTTTTATATAATAAATAGTTGGCCTTCACGTTAATCAATTTACTGCCTACCGAATCTTACAAAGTGCAATTGAGAAATATCTTTACTAAGGTTATTTATGTCACAACTACAGTGTCAAACCTGATTGGGCTGCCCACCAGTGATTATAACTGAACCTATCCTAGGTTACAGTACACATTCTATTCTAGGTATATATGAAAAGTTGCAAGATGTATAATCATAGTTGGGATGTGAACTGGTAATGCATAAAGTGTAATTAATGTGATGTGTAGTTTGCATTCATTTCTATGTTAATGTCACTTAGTTCCATGTGATGGTGCGATATTCTAAGGCATGTACAGGACAACTTCTGCCATATAATCGTAATGTGTAGTTTACACTAATCCCAAGATTGATGTCACTTAGTCCTATGTAATGGTGCAATATTCTATGATGTGCGTGTCACAATATCAACAACTTTGGAATTGGTGCAAACTCATCAACCAGAATAGCACTATGTGCGTGTTACAACATCAACAACTTTGGAATTGGTGCAAACTCATCAACGAGAATAGCACTATGTGCGTGTCACAACATCAACAACTTTGGAATTGGTGCAAACTCATCAACTAGAATAGCAGGGTCAACACTAACAAGCAAACACTTAAATCAACATTATTAAGCAAGAAGACACTTTTTCCAGATAAGAGAAAAACACTTTTTCCCACTATGACATCAACATCATTAAGTAAGAAGACACTTTTCCACCTAAGAGAAAAACATTTTTCCCCGCTATGAAATCAACATCATTAAGCATGAAGACACTTTTCCACCTAAGAGAAAAACATTTTTTCCCAACATCATTAAGCAAGAAGACACTTTTTGACCTAAGAGAAAAACATTTTTTCCTGCAATGAAATCAACATCAGTAAGCAAGAAGACACAACACCTACATGTTTCACATTTTTCTATTATAAAAAAATATTATAGAAAGTAGGAGCAATCTTTAATAGGTGAATTTATTAAGAAAATATGTAATGACACCTATTCATTCTAAAACTTGCAAGACACAACAAGAACAATCAACATTCAACAAAAACAAAGCAAACTTTTTAATAACTAATTAGTACACTTGGAATCAACACTTAACAAGAACATTACATGTATTTTTTAATTTGAAAAAAAATTGTATAATGAAGTGTTCTTGGAGAAAACTATGTTTGTAATACAATGATCATTTTTTTAATGACCTCACAATTTCACCATAATCCAAATTCAATATATTGTAAAAGTATAAACTTAAGGATGTTTATCCAAAATTTAAAAAGAATTGTGTTCTAAAACTAGAAGATTACAAAATTCATTTAATCTATTATGCATTATAAAAAATTATTAAAATAAAAATTTGTAATTTATAATTTTAAACATCATATAACCTTAACTAACTTAAATACATCTTAATCATAGTTTTATAAAATATTAGAAATAATCCAATTTCTTTAATGCAAAGTACAAAATTAAAATAGATATAATTTCATTAAAAAACAAATTATTTTTAAAATTTGTTTAATCATTAATTTAATCTTTTTATTATAATCTTTTTATTATATGATACATCTTTGTTTAAAACTTCTACATACAACTATAAATTTAATTTAATTAATTATTATTTTATTTAATGAAGTTAATTATTTATTTTTATAATTATACTTATAATGATTATTTTTAAAAATAATTAAAGTCAAATACAATTAAATTAAAATTATTTAAATTTATTAAAAAAATAAATTTAATTTTTTTCATAGTTTTAAAAATTGTTTTTTCATATTTATTAAAAATTATTTAAATAAATTAATATTGAATCTAGATTAAATACATTTTATATACTTTATTTGTTAATTATTTTAAAATAAATTTACTATTTTTAATATATTAAAAAATAATATATTTTTTTTAATTTTATTTTTAAAATTGTAGCATAAAATACTTGATATGTGATCAATAATAAAAACATGTGATTTCTTATATGTGATAATATTGTAATTTATTTTAATCACAATACAAATATTTTTTTGTGGGATGGTATTCTAATTTATTAAGAATATTTGTTATGTGGGATGATATACAAATTTATTAAGATGAAATGGTTATATGATGCTTATCAATTGAATTATTTTTAAAAAATTTAATTAATTTATTTTAAAAGATAAAAATAAATCATTGGTAAAAATAAAAACTCGATGGAAACTAAATTTCATAAAAACTCAATAAAATTGATTACATATTATAAAAAAAAAACATGTTTAATTCATAAATTATATTACAAAAAATATTTATGTTTTAAAATAATATTTATTTTTTTATAATTTAAATATTTTTTATTTTAAAT
>JASDQU010261849.1:13646-23819 GCA_032191745.1 Picea mariana
TATTTTTATTATTATTTTTCTTAGGGTCCCTTAGTTTCTTATCGAGAGGCTTTTTATTGCCTTCTCGGGGATCCCCTGGGCGAAGCATCTGTAGGTTTTATTTCCTATGGCTTTTATCTTTTACCAGCTGCTTTTACCCCCTGGGCCTTTAGCCCCTTCTTCCCACAAGACAAGATGTAACCCTCAGTGGTCATCCTAATGGCCAGACTAAGGGAATGGGATGGATGAGTGGGGCATAAGATGTAGAATGATAAAAGATGGTGGGAGCGGACGATGGCTCTGCAAATCCCCATTGGTGGCTAACCAAGACTCATGAATATCAACTTGCTAAGTTACCCAATCAATCCCCCCAACAATGGTCAAGTGGATTAGTGTAAGATCCAAGCAGTCATCAGAAATGAAAGGAAACTAATGCATATATAAGAAGGTTATAACAATCAAATATGACACATACCATGATACCTCGAACCAATTACCTCATGGAGCAAGAGTCCTCTCCGATGCAAGCCCAGGCCAGTGGTGATGGAAACTGCTACTGCTGACAGGACAAATCTGACGAAGGAGAAGAAAGATGGGCCCTCCAGGGCCATGCTCAAGTCAATCCTGCTCTCGGTACTCCATGTCTAGGACCATGTGGGCCTCGAGACATGATCTCCTAATTATCCCTAGATATTGGGGATAACAAGGCTAAGAGTGCTATCTAGAAGATGGCCTTGAAGGATAAACTGCATGACACGAAGATGGCTAAGGGTGAGGGTGTTGCATCCTATCTTACCCGGATAGATCAGGTTAAGGACGAGTTAGCTACAGTAGGGGAGGTCATCTTAGAACCAGAGTTGAGAAGGATAGCCTTGAAAGGCTTCACGAAGGAGTGGGATGTCTTCGTGAAGTGCATGGTGGGTCGGGAGAAGTTTCCAGATTGGAGTAGACTGTGGGATGACTTCACTCAGGAGGAGATTCAGATGGGATCTCAAGGTAGTGAACATAAGGAAGACAGAGCTGATGAGAATGTTGCTCTTGTAGCAAAGGGCAAGGGGAAGAAGAAAGGGAGTTCCAGGAGAGACTTGAGTAAAGTCAGATGTTACTGCTGTAACTAGTTGGGGCACCTTGCTTCTCAGTGTCCTGAGAAGAAGAAGAAGAGGAAGGAACAGGAGGGGCCTAATACAGCAGCAACAACAACTATGGAGGACTTTTCGTCCAAGTTTGATATGGAGTTCTCTTTGGTCACTCTAGTATCCATTGTTGGTAGTGTTGTTTTGTGGGTGATAGCAGGTGGATTGTTGACATTGGAGCCTCTCGTCACATGACAGGAATATGGCATATATTCCTTAGTATCTCAGGGACAGGTCTTGACCCGCTGGTGGAGAGTGAAGGAGGTATGGCACGAGTTGTACGTGGAGTTGGAAGGATTAGATTCCGACTTGAGTATGGAGGACTCCTGGAGGTTGATGGAGTTCTGTTTGTTTCGAGGTTGAGGGTTAACATGCTCTCGGTCTCAGCCTTGGAAGATGCTGGATATTCTACATTGTTCAAGAGGGCACATGTATTTATCTACAGGGAGGGAGTGGATCCGGTAGAGCTACAGTTGATTGGTGATCGGATGGATAGGTTGTACAAGGTGCGAGGACAACCTACAGGTTATGATTCAAAGTCAGATGAGGAGTAGGAGGCTCTTGAGACTGGGGTGGGCCCAAGGATTCAGTCTTGCATTCCGAGGGAAGAGAGGGAGTCTCTTCTGAGCACCGACAGGAGGCTCAGCTGGTGTGAGCGAACAAAAGCTCAGAGTGGGAGGATGGACTCTCCGAGGAGCTCAGGGTTCAAGGTAGCTATCAAAAGGATGTCTTCTGGTTCGAGTTCTGTGCAGGTGTTCGGGCTGGCTCCAGGTTCAGAGGGAGCTCCTATTGCGAACAGTGTGATGGGACCGGATGATGGTGATGATAATGAGTACATCCCTCGCTAAGAGGGAGTGTTATCTTTTATAGCTTGGGAGGTACTCCGCATTTTTTGTCTTGTATGTGGAAGTGACCTTATATTTGTACTACTAGGCACTTGACTTTGTAATAGGTGTTTTATAAAGTTGTAATAAAGTGTCTCTTTTATTAAATTGACTTTTTATAAAATGTACCTTCTAATATTATCGTGACTTTATGTCATAAAGTGCACTTATGTCATAAAGTGGGTTTTTGTACTTTAATATTTTAAGTGATTTATTTTGGAGGGAATGAATCATGCTCCTTGATATTGTAATGGCAAGATTAGATCTTGGCCATTGGATTTAGTGATGGGGAAGGTGAAAGGTCACTTTCAGATTATAAGAGTATGCCTAGGGTAGTGTGCAAGATAAGAAAAGAAGTTTGAGAGAATTCTGAGAGAGCTTGAAGAAGGAAAGTGAGGGCAACAAACTAGGTGATTTTCCCAAGAGACTTTGGGCACATTTCCCAAGTCATTTTTCTGTGTGAGAGGTGCTCTTGATATTTCTGCTATTGAAGGCCGTACTGTACGGATCTGTACAGTCCATACAGTTTATACAACGAGTAAGGGAATGGAAATCGAGGCATTTGCTGGCACATTTTTCGAGGCTGTTTTTGGAATTTCCTTGCTGCAGAAGGGCCATACATTACTGTCTGTACAACAATCTGTTGGCACAAATTTCAAGGTGCTGTTTTTTTGGGTGGGCCGTACAACAGTACAGTTTTGGCACATTTTCCAAGGCAGAAATTGTGGGGACAGTTTGGGTGCTGTAAGTGGTTTTCTCTTGCTGGAAAATGTATTTTTGCTGCTGATATGTACTTTCCTGAAGCTGAATAAAATCTCTCATAGTTGGGTTTCCCCACATTGGGGTTTTCCCTGGCTGGGTTGCCAAAATTTCTGAGTTTTACATGGATTTGTGATTGCTGTTCATTGTTATTTTCCGCTGCAAATGTGCTTAGTAATGTGTGTTTCTGCTTATGAAGCTTAATTGTGATGTGGGTTATTTTCATTTAAGATAGAAATCAATTTTTTACTAAGTGTGTGACATTAGCTCTTTGTTAGTGTGCTTGTGTCACTGATTTTCTACAAGTGCTACTGGAAAACTTCACGAAGCCCTGCTCCACCTCATTAAGGGATGCACTATCTTGATATATCCTTCTAAATGCTTCCTTCCTCCCTAGTGAAATTTCTTTATCCTTGTAAGGAGGGAATCTGTGTAAAGGTCCACCATTGAGCCAATCATCACAATAGTACTTGCGATTTAATGCGTGAGCCAAGCAATGCTAAGGTGTGCAATTCTTCTCGCACATGGTGACAAGAATATCTTGTATGGTGGTGAACAAGATCTTTGTTGATGTCCCATACTCAGGACACTCATTCTCTACAATAATAGTCTTCATAGACTCTATCATGAAGTCCCACCCCTCATAAACATCTTAAGATGCACTAGTCCGTGTCTACAAGCCACAACCAAGAAATGATAGGGTTCATGATTTTAATGGTAAGATCAACCCTCTCCCACCAACCATAATCTAACATTGTATCCTTGACCATATTTGAAGTATAGTTTGATTCACCTTTATCCAAAAATACCAAATATGAAATAATAATGGCCCTAAGAGTAGTCTTGACCTCCCTCAACCTCTTAAGCATGATGAATGAGAAGGCAAACCAAGTATCTGCAATCTTCAACAATGATAAATTTGTGAACTCTTTATAGATTGTGAGGGCTGTTACTGCCCAAACTAGCAGCATTTGTAGAGGCGTTGGTGGGGATAAGCAAAACACGGGAAGCACACCACTATCACCTTAGCACTGTTTTCCCTTCACTCGAGGCCAGCTCCTTCAAGCCACAGGGGGTATCCCAATCCATGGAAATGAACCTGTACAGTACCTCAGGGTAGCTTACGATACAAGTCACTTCCAAAACAAACACTTTGATATATAGTTAGATAGACCAGTGTCAATGGAGTAGCCAAATGCCCCAAGAATATTCAATTAAGAACTAGGGCAATAACTACCACATTATAAAGAGGGTTAAGAGATAATTAATTAAGTGCCAAGATCTGAAGTAAATATGCTACAACAGAAATATAAATCAGCACTTTGATGTCACTCTCTGGATGAAGAAACAAAGACTTTTTACCGCACAAGAGTGAGATCTAATCACATAAACCAAGAACAAATGATATACTGAGTTACCTCTCGATCATATTCTGTAAATTGGACAAGCTTGCTGCTATCCACAATTCCAAAATCTGATATATGATTTAAAAAACGCAGAAAATGCAGATTTTGGGTGAAGAAAAGCACCCCAAGAGTGCCTAAAAGCACTTGTAATGATGAACCTTGGGTACTTTAGCTAGGGAAATAAATAAACTATTTAAAAACAGCCCAACAATGATTGATTGCAAGTACAAATGAATAATAACTATGCAATTAGCTCAAGTTTGCAAAGATAGGTGGTGAATCCCCCTAGGGTTTCACCAAAAATCTCCAAAATGAAATATAACAGCTATGAAACACTTAGGAGATGAATTTCACCCTTAGAATGTGTTAGATATCCTTTATAAACAATCCACAAGTGAAATATAAGCTAGGGTATGGTTAGAATGCACCTTTTAGGGTTTCACCAATTCTGATTTTCTTTGCTATAATTTAATTTCCAGAATTCATAAACCTCTTAAATTAGCCCACAAAATGTTAGATAAAACCTTTAAGCTCAAATGTGTGGGGTTACTTTGCCTTATTAGGGTTAAAGATCAACAATCTACCGTAAACCCTTGGACAAAAATGTCTAGAAAGTGAAAATAAACTGTTAACTTTGCACTAGACTATAAATAAATATTTTTTGACAGTATATCTTTTATATTTTTTGTTTGTATGACATAAAAAGAAAATAATTGAATTTTTGGGGTTTTTGTGGTTGGTTGTTGGGAGTTAAGCTTAGTGTCTTATCTCCACTTAGGGCTTATGGGGTCAAGAAGTATGCCCCTCTAAGAATTGGTTATTCAATGTTTATGGATTAGAATGAGAGACTAGTGTGTCATGGACAATGATCTCTTGTCTAATCAAGACAAACCATGAAAACCAAGGCCCTACAAGAAAGGTTTCTCAAGGGAATAGCTTTCATCATCAAGATCAACAAAAGACTTGAAAGAATACTTAAAACCCTTGCCATGGAGCATAAAAATAATCAAGACAAGAGATAAAAAATTACCAAATCGTTTTAAGGAAGATGGAAGAGATACACACCCTAGACGTCCTCCTTCCAAGTAGCTGTGCAACTACTCAATAGATCGATCTTGCTAGATTTAGTAGTAGTCTTATATATTTACAATAGTCTTTGAAGTAAGAAGAATAACGAAGAAAGAAAGAGCTTCAAGAATTGACACCAAGAAACACCAAGTAAAAAATCTTCTATTAGTGGCTTCAAATGATCTCCAACAATTCACAACATTTGGAATGAGAGGAGTGCCTATACTTATAGATGAGGCCCACAACTCCTTCCCATTCTTTATTCCCTAAAATTAGGTTAAGGAATCAAAGCAAAAGTGACCTGTCATCCACACAACTTGGAGACTGTTACCTCCCAGTTGCACCAGGAAGGACTTAGGATGATCCGCAACGCTGAGCAAGGCACTTGTTCAAATTCAGAGTCCAGAAGTCTTGCTGGGCACCATTTCCCCTTCATTTCTTCTTCTTCTTCTTCTACGCATGTTCCATACCCCCTTGGGGGAATTGTATAAAATGAGTTAACATGAGGTCTCTATTATGTAAAAGACTCAGCTCACCTAAACCATGGTTATTAGTGCATACTCTAGAGTGTTTTTTTTCACTTGGTCCATTATACCTCGCTTCGACGATTTATAATGTTCTAAATTTTTTCACTCATACCTCCAAAGCTGTAGTGTGTCCTAATGGTCGTGCCTCAGTGTGTTTTGTCTGAGTCTATTTTCAAATGTATATTACCATGCTAGTCATTTGTCCCGAGTCTTATGGACATGCATTAGGTCCTTCTAGGAGTTTTTTAACGTAAAATGTCTAGTTAAAATGACATTTTACCTTGTAAATTTATGTAATTAATTAATAAGTTGTACTAGGAGGTGTTAATCACCTAGGGGAGTATTATTTTCTAACTTAGAATACCCCCTTTTCGAGCAAAATAATTGATTTTTACCCATAAAAATCAATTATTTTCTCAAAAAGGTGAATTAAATCTCTCCCTATTTTTAAGGAAACATGTTGGGGATATGCTTTTAGCTTGTCTCTAGTTCACTCTCCCTCACTGCTGGTTAGTGGCACTTGTGGCGAGTTAGGAGAGAGTTGATGGCAAGTTGAGTTTAGTTGATGGAGATCTCAAGGAGAGGTGCGCCCTCTCTCTTGAGAAGTGGCATACTGTTCTTTAGTGCATCAATCCCAAGGAGAGGCACACCTACTCTCAAGAGAGGTGGTGCCCTTTCTCTCCCTCTTCTCTTGAGATGTGGCGACTTATCTCTAGTTTGTTGGAGTGGTGGCACTTACACCTCCTCACACTTGGCTCGTCCCACCTTGGGAAATGCGCCCCACATTGAGAATTACGCCCTCTTTACTATTTATGCAAGTCGACCCCTCCTCATTTGGTTAATGGGAGTTTGGGACAACTTGAGGATTGTATTGCTATTGTAACATCATTTTGGAATAAAAGAAAGACTTTGGAGGTCACATCGGTGCTGTGTACATGTTGTGTGGATGCTAGTTGTTCAGTTTTTCATATATGAGGTAACCGTAGGCTAGATTATTGCATTTATTTTCGTTATTTTGGCCTTTGAAGGGGCTCTATCACCCAGTAGGATAGGATCTTTTAAGCTAAGTAAATTTTAAGATCTTATTGCTTTCTTATATTAGAGGTTTTAGATTTACATTTACTTTCGGTTGTATTGACATGTTATCTGAGTTTTTTGTGTAGGGATCACCACATTTAACGAAATTCAGGGATTAAAAACCCCCGTTTTTGCAAGTGTTTAGCTTTTAAAGGTTCTTCATCCTTGGAGAAGTGGTTGGGTCAGCCTTGAGTAACCTTCCACAAGCTCTAAGACTTTAGAGAACAAAGTCCCTCAGCACAATACCTAAGGACTCCATAGCCCAAAGAAGTTCCGCATCTCAAGCTCTCTCTCTCTCTCTCTCTCTTCTTTAATATTCAATCTTCTCTGATTACATTTTTTGGCAAACTCTCGATCCATACTCTACCTCTAAATCTTGAATAGATCTACTTGCATGCATATTTAGTTTTGATCTATATTGTGCTATTAATTTTAAATCATTTAAGTTAGATCTAAATTGGGAAAAAGATCATCTTTTGTAAGCAGTTTTTCAAGTTTATTTCAAACACTAAAGGATAGATCTAGTATTTCTCAAATAAAGAGTTTTATCTCCATATTTAGCCAATCTAAGTGCCTGCTGTTCGCTGTTTGAACAGCGAACAAAAGTCACTAGAAAAGCTAGTTAACACTGATTTCTTTATTTGGTTTACTAACATCTTATTTGCCTTGCTTGGGAAATTTTCATGCTATACTAACAACCTTTTGCAGGTTGTTCTAAAAGTGATTTGGGCAAGTTTCCTACAAAACTTGCTTGCTGTTTTTTCACATTTCACGAACAGGTAGAGAGAAGCTTTGCTTGATTTTCAAGGATTCGGGGCATCCAGGACCTCCTTGGGCACCTTCTCTTCATCTTCTTCACTTTTCGCAAGTATCGGTAAGTTTGACTGGACTCTTGAGTTATAAAAGACCAGAAAACAATCATTTTCGATTTTTGTGAACTTGAAGGAGCTAGTGGGATAACCCACCAACCCTCTCATTCCCCCTACCCTGGGGGGATTGTGTCATTTTTTGTTTTTTTTTGCTTTGGTCTAATTTTCTCTAATTAAGTAAAGATAAAATTAACTAAAATCAACCAAGATAATCCGCAAAACATTTCCTTTTAGTTTTTCATTCATGCAATACTTAGAAGGCAATCTTTAGATCAATTTTCATTTCATAGTTCTTGTTATCCCCCATTTGGCGGATAACCTTTCAGAGGTAGCAGCAGATGACACTGTGATACTGGACAGGCTTAAGCATTCTTTTCCTCTAATTTGCTTAAGCTGCAAAGTTATCTTATCTTGTTATTTCTTTCTTAAGTTAGGCAACAATCTTATTGTGTTAATATCTTACAACTTAAGTTGGGAATCAATATACTTTGCAATCTACTTTTTTCTATCTTTAAGTTAATCATAGCTTGTAGCTTAGACTAGGAAGTGAATTTATCTAGTCTAATTAGGCACCCAAGACTGGTACAAATTTCGCCACCAAAAAGGAGGCTTGTAGAGGCTACAGGGGGTGCTAAGTCGGGGACGACTTCACGGCACTAGGTGTCCCCCCTGCTTGAGCACCCAAGTTTTCCGGATTGACCCGTGGAGCTAGGGAAGGGCCTTGTTTTCCCTTCTTCTTGAGCACCCAACAATCATTTTGGCCAAAGCAATAAGAGTCTAGGGGTAGACACATATTTTAGGCTTATTTCACGACATCTTAAGCTCCCTAATCAAAGAGAGACTCTAAAATTAATCTAAAATCTACCTACTACACTTCAAAACATTCTTGCTTTACTTTTCAACATCTTTTAGTTGTGCAAACCTTGCTGTTCAAGGCTTATTTTCATGCTTATGGTTTGATTTACTATCACTTTTCATTTCCAAGCACTTTACTTCAAAGTTGGGCATTTTACTTTCAATTTGCATTATTTTTTAAGTCGTATATCTGTTCAAGGGCGTGCTACTCTCAAGTTGCGCACCATCTCTTTGGGGCACTTGCTTGTGGTTTCCCCCTTGCTTCAAAAGTTGCGCACTTTCTCTTTGTTGGCTCTTTCATCTACTTGAGTTGATCACTTTCCTTTTTCCAAGCTTTTCCAAGTTATATGTTTCATGGTTGGTTAGTTGTCTCTTGTTCATTGGCAATAGTTGATCTCTTGTTGTATATCTCTAACTATTCTTTTGTTCTTGTCTATATTGTAACTTATATTTTCATTGTATATTTGTCATAGCTTCATTTCATCTTGTAACTTCTTGTAGTGTTATTCTTGTGTAATTAGATCACTTAATTCATTCTATTTTTTTTTGTATAAACTTAGTTGACCCCTTGTCCAATCTATAGGCACTAGTCTTAGTTGCCCTTTAGGGAAAAGTTTTGATTGTCATTAAATTTTTGCATTTGCATTGCTGCTTGTCATATAGGTTAGATTCCCCCTAACTTAACAAACTAAAATTAACTCCTATAAATTCACTAAACAACTCACATAGTAAATAGGGTCTACCCCCCTTGGCTTCCCTAGGAGTAAGCCTAGATGGAAGAAGTCCAAATCGGGTGACAGTGGGTTTGGACTTAGGCATTGTGCCTCCAAGGACACACCAAGTGGATTGGAGACTTTTCCACAATTGTAGGTGTGTATAAGGACGGAAACAGGGTTTACTTCATGGTCATGGTGTCATTGACATGCAAGGCCATGTGTGATGTTCATCTCCATAAGCGCCTTTGTAGAGGGAGTGCTTCATGCATTGAGTTACCCTTTCCTCAACACTGTTTCTTTCCACCCATATCTTGCCTTTTGATATTCATTGATTTGCTTTGCAAGCCCCTTCTTTAGGTTTGTGCATTTTATTGCATCAAGGGTCGGGAGAATTCAATTAATTCCTTTCATTAGATATGCATTCGTTGCATTAGGACTTGGGGTGATGGTCTCATAGCGAGGGGGTAGAGCTCAAGCTTACTTGGGTTTTGATTTATCATTCATATCCCTTTATTGTTCTTTTGCATTTTGAATTTATAACATGCTCTTTCCATTCTTTTTACAATTGCATCAACCTCGGGCATTCAAGCCCCTTCTCATAGGAGAATGAAGTATGGACCTTTTTGGGATACATGTAACAACTAATCCCAAAAGATAGGACAACGAAAGGAAAGTGGATGGAAGGTGTGTTGATTTGGTACCTGAGGAGGTGTTCCCCATGTGTTATTCCCTCTTAGCACATGTGGGAGAGACATTTGCCTTTTTCCTATGTACTTTATGTTCTATTTTGTACTTGACTTTGGTTAAAGTGCAAAATGTCACTTTTTGGTAAAGTGAACATTAAATCACACTTTTTGTGATTTTGGATGGGACATAAAGTGACTTAGGAATTAAACTCAA
>JASDQU010261850.1:0-10287 GCA_032191745.1 Picea mariana
AGAAGGTGGGAAAGGGGTTAGAATAGGTTGGAAAAGGTTGGGAGGGTTATGTTATGCTTAGGGAGGCTCTCTCTAACCATCATTTCAACATTTCACATCATCTAACTCATTATTACAATTATTGACATTTCGGCAATGTCATACTTAGCAATTAAAATCGTTGTTTTAACTGACTGACACTCCGGGTGGACAAATGCATAGCAAAAATTGTCCGACTGAGCTGAAACTTGGTCCATGGGTGTATGGGGTGCTATTCCATTTCTTTTGAGCACAAATACCCCTATCAAAAGTCCAAGGACCTAGTTTTTACAATAATTGCTCAAAAACATTTAATTAATTAAATAATTAAAATCTCAACCTTAGGAAAATTAATTAAATTTAATTAATTAAAAAAAATCTATCTAGACTCGACGAAATTCCGTGAAACTTTCTACAATGTCTAACATGGTCATTTACATCATTCCTAAACAATAGCTACCAAAGGATGAGACCATTAGAACGTCGTTCACCACTTTGGAGGAATTATTGCAAGTGTGAGGGAAAAACTCATGGGAAATCAACCAGGCTGAAAAGCCCAGTTGACAACCTGAGGATAAAAAACCCTCGGTGAAAAGAACTCTCCCAATGAAAACATCCCAAGGTACCTGACCTAACTATGATCCATGCAGACTTATTACATTACTAACCCACGCAGGGGTGCAGAAATTTCGTTTACAAAATTTTGTGCTGGAGGCACAAAATGTCCAATAGAACCAAACTGTCTTCAACATACTTCCATCTGATGATGCACATCTTCATGGCACATGAGTTGACCCCCTAGCTGAATAGGCGGTCAACAGTAGTATTGTTGTAGACTTAGTGAGTTACTTGTGTGGTATTGGAAAGTATTTTGCAATTTTCATTTCATGTGTTCACCTCATTATTTTTTTGTAGCAAGATCTCACATATTTGCAGGTCACTAAGGGTTTGGAGAAGCACTTTTCAGATTTGGGAAGTTGTTTGTTCAACCAAGGGATTACTCCACTAATTTTTTGTTCTAACTCCTATCATTCTTTGAGGATTTGTGGTGGTTTTTCAGTTCTGAAATAAGACCTAAATCATATTACATATTCAGATTTTTATGGTAAAAATTTATGTTTTCACTAACAAAAATTTTTGTGAATTGTTTTATACATTTTTAGCATTTCCAGCAAGCTTTAGCTTGCTGATTTTTGCAGATTCTCATCAATACAAGGGGAGGTGCTGCCCATTTTGGGCCACAAAACACTCAATAAGAGCCTCCAACTTGGAGTAACAAAACCCCTTACTTCCCTCTTCTCTTTCCTTGATTGTAAGCAACCCGAGAGAATCTCTAAGGCTTGCTTTCTTCACTAAGTTCTAATTTTCTGTTTTGTAATAAGTTGTAAATAATTTGTGCCTACACCTAGCAAAGAGGCTTGGCTTTACCACCCATGCTAATTCATAAGGCTAGGATTTAGAAGTAATTTTTGTTTCAAGCTTTTATTTTGTTGCCCCACTTGTCCTTAAGGCAAGGTTGTGTGACTAGGTTTACTTGCTTTCTTTTCAAATCAAGTTATTTGCTTTATTCATTCTTTTGCCTACACCCTGCAAAAAGGATTGGCCTAGCCACCCATGTAGTATCGTAAGGCTAGTTTCACATGCTAGATGATTAATGATTTATGGTTTATACTTCTAGTTTCATTTAGTTTCTTTTCTAGTTCATTGTTTATATCTCAATAGTTAGAAGCATTTCCTTTTATTTCATTCTTGTATAAGCTCTTGGAAGCATTTTCATTTTTTGTTCATTTTCTTTAAGTTGGATCTACAAGCACTTGTTATTTCATCTACTTTTAAGCTCTATCTCCTTAAGCTTTCAACACAAGTAATCTTAATTGCTAAATCAATCTACTTGTAGCTATAGAAGAATCAATTAATCTAGTAATTAGAACACCCATTACTGATACAACTTTCGCCACCAAAAAGGAGGCTTGTGGAGGCTACTTGGGGTGCTAGATCAAGGATGATCTCATGGCACTAGGTGACCCCCTTGTTGAGCGCCCAAGTTTTCCGGGTTGACCTGTGGAGCTAGGGTAAGGCCTTGTTTGTCTTGCTTATTGAGCACCCAACAATCATTTTGGCCAAAGCGGTAGGACTATTGGGGAAGTCGCCTAGTTTAGGCTCGCAGCTTCACCTCACTTAATTCAACCTTAAAATTTACTCACAACCTAAGCTTCAATTTCATAATCTATTCTAAGTTGTGTTGTACTTTCATGCAATTTTATTTCAAGCATTATCTTTGTTGCAACCTACTTCTCAATTGAGCATTTTAATGGTTGGATGGTTCATCTTTGAAGTTGTGCACTAGTGCTTAAGCTTCCCACCTTGAAGTTGTGCACCCCTCCTTTGGGGCATTTCAAGCTTGGGTTGTAAGTTGTGTATTTGTTGTAAATGCATCTTTGATTTATCTTTCTTTATATCTGTAAAATCAATTAAATGGTTAGTTCATTGGTGTCATAAATCTAACAAGTGCATCTTTCCTTTCTTTTGTAAATCTGTAAGTAATTGTATCTTTGTATATTGTTGAATCATCTAGATATTCTTTATTGTTTTATCTCATTTTATTTGTAAAGTTATTATTTCATTTGTATTTAGATCTTGGTTGTAACTTAATTGACCCCATTGCCCAACCTTAGGCACTAGTCATAGTTGACTTAGGGAAAGGGTTGCTTTTCAATAAAGGTTTGCATTGCATTGTTGCCTCTCATATAGGCTAGCTTCCCCTTACCTTTAACAAACTAAAATTAACTCCTATAATTCATCTAATAATTCACATAGTAACTAGGGTCTACCCCCCTTGGCTTCCCTAGGAGTAAGCCTAGACGGAAGAAATCTGTAAGTAATTGTATCTTTGTATATTGTTGAATCATCTAGCTATTCTTTATTGTTTTATCTCATTTTATTTGTAAAGTTATTATTTCATTTGTATTTAGATCTTGGTTGTAACTTAATTGACCCCATTGCCCAACCTTAGGCACTAGTCATAGTTGACTTAGGGAAAGGGTTGTTTTTTATTAAAGGTTTGCATTGCATTGTTGCCTCTCATATAGGCTAGCTTCCCCTTACCTTTAACAAACTAAAATTAACTCCTATAATTCATCTAATAATTCACATAGTAACTAGGGTCTACCCCCCTTGGCTTCCCTAGGAGTAAGCCTAAACGGAAGAAATCCAAATCAAGGTGACAGTGGGTTTGGATTTAGGCATTGTGCCTCCAAGGACACACTAAGTGGATTGAGACTTTTCCATGTTTGCAAGTGTGTATAAAGACGACAACACATCTGAAAGTAAATTTTATTGGAAGTAGAAATATGATCTGGGCTTTAGAGGAAATTAACAGCTATTGTAAAAGGTTTTCTATAGCCATTAGGGCTTTACTAATTGCTGATAACTTGCTTAATATTGGGAGAAAAACAGCTCAAAAATATTGTTTGATGATTGGATATTGATCTACTCATCGAACGCTTAATTCTAAGATATAATTACTATTTTTTCTGGACTGATTTCTTGTTGATGTTGCAAATTATACTTTGTCAATACACATTGGTTTACTGCTGCAATTTTACAACAGCGATTAGTTTTACTTGATAGCTAACATCTAGAAGTGATTGGTAGCTGATTTGACATTGTAATTGACTATTACATGAATTGGAATACTTCTTGTTTTGCACAAGTCAATCAATTACCTTGTATAACTAATTCCAAACCTTTCCACTTTCCTAGACATAGCCTATTTCATTCAGTGACCCAGATAGGGGGCCATAGACATGCCTGTAGCTTGATATAGGATCCCTTGAGGTCACTAGGTAATCCTCCCTTGTGTTGGATCTCTTTCCTTCACTAAAAGGAGGGAAGTATTTGCCTAGGTGACAGTGACAAGTACTTCTAGTTGTTACACAAGATTGGCATCTTGTGAAGGGTTTTGCACAAGTACAAATCAGGTGATAACACCATTCTCTCCTCGTCACATGAGAAAAAAACGCATTATTGTTTCCCTTTTGACTCCATATGCACAAAAACTAGTCTAGCCATTATTCTCACTCTTACCTAAAAAACTATAAAATCAATCTCTTTTATTTTTCGTTAACAAATCTGAACTATATTTAAAGACATAACAGAAATCAGATTTGTCCTCCTGTGTTAAGAAATACATCACTAAAGTATTGAATCTTTTATGTTTTACATTGTCATATCTTTGAGGAATTCATCTATTTTATCATTAAAGTAAATCTTGGCACTTTGGCTAATCATAAGATTTACATCACTAAAGCATTGAATCTTTTATGTTTTACATTGTTATATCTTTGAGGAATTCATATATTTTATCATTAAAGTAAATCTTGGTACTTTGGCTATCATAAGATTTACTTACTTAGCCTCTCATAACAATCATTGTATAATTAAGGGGTACCCCCCTTGGCCTCTAGAGAGCCAACCAAAAGTGAAGAGGAGGGTGTATTCAGGTGACAGTGATACAATTCCTATCTGTTACCCCAAGGGTGCATCCGTGAATTGGGCTTTTCCACTTAGATGTTATTTTAGGTGGTGACAGGATGCACTCTCGTGCATGTTTGGAGGTCTTCCTTCATTAGGCTCATCAAAAGTATTTTCTGCATTAGTGGACAACAAGATAGGATTGATAGAGCTTGTTCATTCCAACTCCATTCTCTCCTCAACACTTGAGAAAACAACTCATTATTGTTTCCATTTTGACTCCATATGCACAAAACTAGTCTAGCCATTATTTTCACTCTTAACCACCCCTAAAAACTATAAAATCAATCTCTTTAATTTGCCGTTAACAAATCTGAATTATATTTAAAGACATAACAGAAATCATATTTTTCCTCCTATGTAAAGCATTACATCACTAAAGCATTGAATCCTTTATGTTTTACATTGTTATATCTTTGAGGGATTCATCTATTTTATCATTAAAGTAAATCTTGGAACTTTAGTTAATCATAAGATTTACTTACTTAGGATCTCATAACAATCATTGTATAATTAAGGGGTACCCCCCTTGGCCTCTAGAGAGCCAGCCAAAAGTGAAGAGGTTGTATTGAGATGACAGTGATACAACTTCTATCCGTTACCCCAAGGTTGCATCCATGAATTGGGATTTTCCACTTAGATGTTATTTTAGGTGGTAACAGGATGCACTCTTGTGCATGTTTGGAAGTCTTCCTTCATTAGGGTTCCTCAAAAGTGTTTTCTGTCTTAGTAGACAACAAGATAGAATTGATGTAGCTTGTTCATTCCAGCTCCATTCTCTCCTCATCACATGAGAAAACAAATCATTATCATTTCCGTTTTGACTCTATATGCACAAAACTAGTCTAGGCATTATTCTCAGTCTTAACCACCCCTAAAAACTATAAAATCAATCTCTTTAATTTGTCGTAAACAAATCTGAATTATATTTAAAGACATAACAGAAATCAGATTTGTCCTCCTCTGTCTAACCATCGTTCCTTGTGACTATCTTTTAATAGGCTTAGAGTTTTTTAGGGATACCCCCTTGTGCCAGAGGAGAGCCGACCAAAAGTGTGTGAAGGAGTAGGGACTTACATGTGCTTTAGTATTTTATCACAAAAAGTAAGGGTTTGGGTGGTAACAAAACCACAATGCAAAATGGCTTTTTGTTAACATTAAATACTTCACACCCTTGTTTATACAAGTATTTCAAGCATTTCATGGATTCATAAAACAAATAAAGTAGAAAGAGAACCAAAATACCTGTTATGTTCCGAATATCCACGTCAATCTTGTGTGTATTGAGAAACCTTGAATCATTTGGGGTAAACATGAAATTTCTTTCTGTCTAGAGACAAATAGAAAAACATAATTTATTAGCTTGGAGGAGGGAGTAGGAGAAAACTTGCAAATAGAAAAGAAATATACACACACACAGTCTTCAACAGAAGATGATATCATTCTGCATTGTTTATTAAATAAAAGACTACTAACTGCTTTTTCCAATTTATTTCTACTATTTTGCAATTACCAATAACTTCATTTGGTAACTTTTCTTTAGAAAAGAGATATATTTTAACCTTAATATTTTCTCACTTTTGACACCTTAATCTTAATTTGTTCAAGAGAGATATCAACCATATCATTACATCATTCATATGGAAGCCACATGCATTGCACTTCACATGTTTCTCATGTCAAATATGTGATTGCAATATTGACTATAAATGGAGTTATGATAGATACATAAAGTCAATGAACAAAATATATAAATAGACATTGCAAGATACAGAAGTGAGAAAATAGATGGTCAACAACTCCTACAAACATTACCAAGAAAAATAATATTTTCAACAAAAGTTGTGTGCTTTTACAAAAAATATGATCGGAGAAAAGTTCATAAATCAATGGATCCAACCCTTAAAATTTTCTCACAACTCCAAATAAATATGCCAATAGAAATCATGATTTTCTCTATTCAAATCATTCCAGACAACACAAGAATTATGACGCAATACATCCTGGCCAATGTTGGGATAAACGATTCGCTTGGGATGGGTTGCCAAGTTGTGGATCCAATGGAGATGTAGACTAGAACCTGGGAGCTCAAGCACCACCAGAGTAACTCTTCTCCATGACAATGATATCTATTTTGGGGGTTTTATTTTCAAATATTGATATTTTATCTAGGGATATGGGTAGGAATCTATGGGTAAGTAGTCTAGCTCTCCTTTATGGAATCAAGAAAAGGTTATTTTTGCCCAATTTTACTGTTTTAGGATATATCTAGCTGATAGACATGCTAGTAGAGAAGATAAAGGGAAAAATTCTATGGGAACTGCTGACATGACAGTCACGTCTAGTTTTTATGTTTTTCCTTATCTATTTTTGAAACACTCAAGCAATTGATATGATCTGGGAATCATATTACTTATGAACAACAAAAGTGGGATCTAAGAACCAAATTATCCCACTATTTTGTGATTGTACATCACTTCTATGTATTTCCTTATGAACATTAATATAATTCTTGTATGTTCACCCAAAAAAATGTTATATGTAAATAAAAAAAATTACCTGAACTATATCTCAAATTTAAATTGGGATAGAGCAAAAGTAGCTAACCTCTAAATAAATATGTGGGAAAGGAACAAGCTTACTTTAATTTAAGTAGATAAAGAATCTAAATAAGTAAGAGGATGAGTAGATAAAGCATCTAAATTATAGAGAGTGAGTGATGTTACCCCCCATTTCTAGGGCTAACTAAGGAGATGATGTCTTGAGGACCTCAGGTTGCATACATGGAGTACTAAGAGACAGATCAGCAGACAGAGCACCACATCACACGACCCATCACCATGAGATCAATGGTTGCACCATTCACCACACCAGCTTGGCTCAGAGAGGACGGAAGGTCTTGCTCCATGAGGTAACGAGTCCAGCATTGTGGTAAGTGTCATTTTAATAAATGAAGCAATTGAATATGTTGAAAAGGATTCTTCCTTGATTTGAAAAGGTTTGCTTGGAAATTATGCTCTTTGCCCTATTTCACCTTGGTGGTTGACATTGTGTCCTAGCAAGTGGTCACCCTTGGGGAAAGGGTTGCTACTGGTGGGTCCCCTTAATGAGTCATTGTATCGCTCCCACACATACTTTCCACTTTCCATTTTTCTTTCCCTTTGTTTCCTTATCTTTTGGGTTTTCGGGCCATAATGACCCAAGAAGGGCTTGTACCTCGTTTCATGAGAAGAAGGGATTGAAGGCCCAAAGGCTTGTAGTTGGAAAAAGATAAAATCCAATCATAAACCTTCCAGATGCTCTCCCATGGATCTCGAGAACAATGAAATGTTTCTCACAATAAATTGATGGGACCTGTAAAATAAATAACTAATTAAACATGCCAACCAAGGTAGAGCGTGTGTGGGCAATGTTTTTCCACTACAAACCCTAGAAAACCCTCCTATATCCTTAACAGCCTTTAGAAGATGATAGCAAAGGTGGATTTCAGAAAATCCCTAAGGTAGTCCACTACAAACCTTAGAAAGCTATCCTATAGGAAAACAACTAGGGTAGTCCACTACAAACCCTAGAAAATAGTCCTATGTCCTTTAACAAGCTCTTAAGACAATATCAAGGGAAGCTAGTCCACTACAAACCTTCATAGGGTTTACAAGATAAGATCTATTCAAGAAAAATACAAGGAAAATGCACTATCACCACTTTGATAATAATATTCACACTTAATACATTCATAACTAAATCCACAAAGACTTAGAAAGAGCACTTACTAGGTAAATCAATGCTCATCCATGAAGCCCTAACCATGAAAATCATCCATCAAACTTGAAAAAGCATCCATAGATCAACTCTCCAAGAAGTCACATGAGCTATTCATCCAAAGGCAAAAGAGAAGTAAAGAAGAGACAAGTAGTAGTAATAAATGAGGAAGCAGTTCCTCTATTTATATGAGGCAACCAAACGCTTGCCCTCGTTGAGCTAATATCCACTAAAATCCCCTAAAAACATAATATATCCATACAAGGTGGATAGGTCTAGGCCAACCCCCAAATATGCCTATGAAACAAAGATACAATGCAAAATCATGAAAATGTCCTCTAAAAATGCCACTCGTGTGAGTATAGAACCCTCATGAAGGTGTGACATCATATCTCCAAATGGGGTACAAAGGCTCCAAAAGTCATGTCTCTCCCCAAAAGGTGCAAAGCATCATCAAACTTCATGCCACCTCATCAAGAAGGTCACATCCCCTCATCAAAAAGGTGCAAACTCATCATATAACATGCTAGGTCGGCTCAAGCAAGTGTCCCATCATCCTCAAGTGTAACGTCCCATCACATGTGCAACGTCCTCAAGCCAAGGTATGACATCATCAAGAGAAAGGGCTCCATGACCCCTCCCAAGAGGTTACCAAATCAAGCATCAACATCCTCAAGAGGTGCAACGTCATACAAGGGCTCCATACCATCTCCAAGTGACATGTCAAGCTCATGGTGCAACATCCTAGCTCCAAAGTGCAACATCCAAGCTCCAAGGTGTGCCAAATTGTGTCAAGAGGTATGTCAAGTCATCAAACGGTACAATTCTCATCATCAAGGCTTCAACGACCTCCATACAGTGTGAAATGTCCTCCATGAGGTGCAGGAGAAGAATCAAGAACGTCCTCCAGAGGGCCATGTCCAAGTGTGCATCATCATCAAGCAAGGGCTCGGAGGATCAAGTGAGACCAACCATCATGGATACAAAAGTCATTAGAATCATAAAAATTAAGTTACATTTTAATGTAAAAGTCACGTAAGCAGTTTACATTAGGTATCTTCTTTAAACTTCACACTAGCTTATGACTGTATGCAATTTTCCAAGTTTAAGTATGGGAGGACCATCATAGAACCCTATTATGTGTGCCAATACCCAAGTAGAGGAGTATTTCCCGAGAAACCCATCAAAGTGTAAGTGTGAGTGAATTGTATGACTTGGGGTTTACTTCATGGTGATGGTGTCATTGACATGCAATGCCATGTGTGATGTTCATCTCCATGAGCGCCTTTGTAGAGGGAGCATTTAATGCATCGAGTTACTCTTTCCTTGGCACTATTTCTTTCTGTTAAATTTACATGCAGCAGCGAGAGCCATTCTCCTGGAGGATGGCTAAGACCCTAGACAAGATGTAGGGCCCCCAGTGCACTCCTGGGGTATGTGATCTGGGACCAAATTGATAAAGACCCTAGACAAATGTCTAGGGCCCCTGGACTGGGTCCAGGGTAACCATGCTTGGGGCATGGGAGTCTTGGTCTGGGACCAAGCATTTGAAGTCCCTAGATATGTCTAGGGCCCTTGGACTGGATCCAGGGTACCCATGCCTGGGGCATTGGGTTCTTGGTCTGGGACCAAGAGATTGAAGACCCTAGACATGTCTAGGGCCCCTGGACTGGGTCCAGGGTAACCATGCCTGGGGCATGGGAGTCTTGGTCTGGGACCAAGCATTTGAAGTCCCTAAATATGTTTAGGGCCCCTGGACTGGATCCAGGGTACCCATGCCTGGGGCATTGGGTTCTTGGTCTGGGACCAAGAGATTGAAGACCCTAGATATATCTAGGGCCCCTGGACTGGGTCCAGGGTAACCATGCCTAGGGCATGGAAGTCTTGGTCTGGGACCAAGCATTTGAAGACCCTAGATATATCTAGGGCCCCTGGACTGGGTCCAGGGTAACCATGCCTGGGGCATGGAAGTCTTGG
>JASDQU010261851.1:0-11920 GCA_032191745.1 Picea mariana
ACACAGAAGGCAATATAGCTTTTGGTGACAACTACAAACATATGATAGCTAAGTTAGTTTCAAAGCACTATCTCATTGCATATTCACATAAAAGGTGATCAAGGATGTCTAGCATGTATGTCACCTTCATAAATAACTTCTTTGTAAGGATAAGTTTGGGTTTTGCAAGATATGTCTGGCATCTATGTCACCTTCATAAATAACTTCTCTGCAAGGATATGTTTGGGTTTTATAAGATAAGTTGTAAGATGAAAGGAACAAAGGCCAAACGAAACAAGGCTGACACGACGACGATGCAAATAAAAGTTTGGTAAAAATACCAGCAAATTGTCAAATCATAAAAGGTTTTATTCATGACATTATTTTTTAGAAGCGCGCTAATCACAAATTTGCACGTGTATATGTCCACGAGGAAGAAGAGAACAACACAAATTTAGGATTTCTCATATTTTTTTGAAGAGAACAAAACAAATTTAAGRTTTCTCATTTTTTTCCACGATGATAGGACCAAAGGCCAAATGAAACAAAAATATGAAGACCAAGCAAAACAACACTCTATGGAGACCAAGAAAAACAACACTCTATGGAGACCAAGCATTGCATTTTTTATTAATCTCCAAGCATAAAAAAATCTGGCAGCATTTCTACATGTGGATGAAACCTAAAATTCTTTCAAGAACGCTAAAAAATCTAAATAACATAAAACATACTGAAACCGAAAAATAAAACGAAATTCAAAAGCAAACAAAGGTTTCGAGAATTTTAGATTTTAGTTTTTGGTTTTTATAGTTTAATGTTTTATGGGTCTCGAGGGTTTCAGTGTTATGGTTCTGTTTTAAAGGTTTTGAGCTTTTATGGTTTTCGTTTATTAGGTTGAAATTTAAGGGTGTTTTTTTAAACAAAACGGAAAAAACAATACTCCTACACGAGAAAAGAAATGACCAACGTCGTGGTGAAATTGGTTAGGAAGAAGGTGGAGGCGCAAGGAGGTTTTTTCCTTGCTTGAGGAGGCTCCTATTGGTCGAAAGTCGAAAATACACTGCAGARACTCGGGCTTTTTCATTACACAGAGACTCAACCAAGAATCGAGTATATTCTCGACCAAGAATCTCCAAGAATCTTAACTGTCCACAGATTTTTAATAGTTGGTCAAGACATTTATCTCTCGGTCGAAAGTTTCTTTTTACTCCACCTAAACTCTCACCGGAGCAATTATTTTCTCGCGGAAACTCTCAAACGAGAAATGTTTAAATATTATGGTCGAGAAGTTTAACTCGTACAAAAAATGATTTACTCTAAGCCAAGAAATTTTGTTGATATTTTCTCGACCGAAGCAACGAAAATTACATTACCTCCCCGAGCCTCATTCCAAAAAAAGTGTTACTCTAGTGCCCGAGACGGAGGGAAAAATGAAGAGAAAGTAACAAGACCTATCGATTTTGGAGAAAGTGAACATCCCTTGCTTGATGCTATTATAAAGGTAGATCAATCTAAACTCCAGATCTACTAACCAATGAAAAGGATCTAAAAGAAATTGACATGCAAATCCCTGGCCGCTTAAATGATTCCACGTTGGTGTTATTCTTTCAGTTTTGAGTCATATGCATTGATGTTACACATCACATAACATTGAAACATTATTTTTTATTTTTTTCAAATGTCATATAGGGACAACTTATGCAACATGTCATGTCAACGTTAGACATGAACATTACACCTCCATCGCACTGGGCTGTCAAATGCACCTCACTCATCTCAATTCATTTAACAATGGAGAATATGGGAAGTAAGACGTAAAAATGAAATTCAAGTATAGAGTGTTTTCAAAGTGTTGATACATTTGAGCTTGTTGAGATAATTGAGCCATAATTGCATTACTTTGGAAGTGACTCTATTATCCTCCAAACATAGTCGAATCTTGGATAACTAGAATAAAGACCCAATATGGGGTAGCTATGTGCTTTAAGATAATGAAAATGGCAATGGAGAACTGCTTGAATGATTTGAGTTATTTTGGTCCACAAGGAGATATATAGATGACCTTGGCAAGTGGATAGAAGCAATGGATATGCTAACATATGAGAGATGGTTGTAAGCCCGAGAATAAAAGGATATGCTAACATATGAGAGATGGTTGTAAGCCCGAGAATAAAAAAACTTCGAGGGAGATGGTTGTAAGCCCGAGAATAAAAAAACTTCGAGGGAGATGGTTGTAAGCCCGAGAATAAAAAAACTTTGAAGGAGATGGTTGTAAGCTCGAGAATAGTGCACTTTGAATTTATAAATGTTTACATTGCACTATACAGAAAACAATTGCTTTTGGGCTTCAAGTTGATCAATGTAAGACTCATACAACAACCTTTGACCCAATGGAACACTTGGCTCAATAACCTTGGAGGGAACCAAGTGAGACGATCTCTTGTGTTGTTCTTAATATGTTGAGTGGATCTATATCGATAGACTGACAACCACTGAGTCGTGAAAGTAAGAGGCATCTAGGATCTAAGACACTATTTTTTCAGTGGCTCTAGTTTTGCATCAGCTAACAGCAAGCATTTTGTGTGCCTTTTTATAGTTTCTTCAACTCCAGAACTACACTCTTGGCAATTACTACATTGCCTTCTTTGGTATAACGTTTCTTGGCAGATCCTACATTATCCAATAGATGAAAGCAATATTGGTGGTTGTGTTTCATTGTTTCAAACTAAGATGATTAACAGTAGACCAACAAGCATCGCACCCGGAGAAAAAATGAAACAATGATGCTGAAACCTTACTGGTCATATACAATGTTGCAAATATTGTTTTGGGAATATATCGCCATAAGATCTGCGAAATAAACTTATCAGGAATATCAGGGAAAATATTGGCAAGCATAAACATGTACCTTAAAAACTCAAAAAATATCGAAAAGATCAGCAACTTGAAAAACTTGGAAAAAAATAGTTAATCAGGAAAAATCAGACATATATGCAACACTCGTCACATATACATGGTAATTAAAGTGTATGTCGGTTTTGTCAAAGTACAGCCTGTAATGTTGTTTTCCAAAATGTACTTATACTTAGTGAACCCTACTACAAAAAGGTTTCCAGGGCTCTGAAGAATCCCACACTGAAGGATAAGCATCAATCAGACAACGTGATTTTAGCAAAATGGTGATGCTTAAAAATGTATGTAATTCACTGCCTTTACAATAACCTAAATAACAAAACACTCACCCCTGAGAAAATGGTTTCCGGTGTTCTCAAGATCGATTTTGGAAATCCTTGGCTTGCAATAACCTGCATACCACACATCCCACAGAAAATGGCTCCCAATAGTGTCAAGATAGAATTGGAATTTTTCTAATTAGACAAGGCATCAAAAAAACTGCTGCCCCTTAAAATTCATATATCACAAGGTTTTACACAAGAAATAATGGAACACAGGAAAATTAAACAGTCAACTCGAAGATAACTCAACTTAAACAAGCTTCATAAAGGACCGACATTTCTGAGCTACAGGAAAGTATCACTGAAAATTGTAGTCAAAGTGTTTATAAATAAGTAGAAGCACAATATATTTACACTCCACTAGCAATTTTGCAAAAGATTTCAGTAATTAAAGCACATGACAATCGTCTTTGCAATAAGCATGTAAGACAGGCATATTCACGGCATCATTGCTATTTACACTCCACTAGCAATTTTGCAGAAGATTTCAGTAATTAAAGCACGTGACAATAGTCTTTGCAATAAGCATAAGACATACATAATCGTGGCATCATTCCTTTCTCAGTCAGAAAAATCAAGGTAAACAGAAAACAGAATTCCCTAAAATGCATGAACCTCCCATAATGCTTGTCAATATTTGCAGTTCAGTAGCCATAGTATAACATTTTCTGAGCTACAGGAAAGTATTACTGAAAAAATAATCCAAGTATTTATGAATATGTAGAAGCACACAATATATTTACACTTCACTAGCAAATTTGAGAAAAGATTTCAGTGATTAAAAACACAAGACAATAGTCTTCGTAATAAGCATGTAGAGACATGTATAATCATGGCATCACTCTTTTGTCAGTCAGAAAAGATAAAACAAAACAGAGAGTTCCCTAGAAAACATAAAACCCCACCGAAAGAAAACAAGAACCCATAATGCTTATACCTATAATTGCACTTTGGTAGGCATAGTATAAACAAACAAATTCGAACAAAATTATGATGATAGGTAAGCATAGTATAAAACCCCGCCGAAAGAAAACGAGAACCCATAATGCTTATACCTATAATTGCACTTTGGTAGGCATAGTATAAACAAACAAATTCAAACAAAATTATGATGATACTAGTATAAGCAATTACTCAGAACAACCTCCTATTTTTATGGAGATAGCATGACCAAATCAAACACACGACATAGTTACACAGGACATGTCATGTATGTCACAATCGTGTTTGAATAATTTCTAGAAGGTAGCATCTAAAGTGTGGTTCAAGTCTTCTCAAGCAAACAACTTCATGATGCAAACAAATTCAAACAAAAAATCCTGATCACACTCGCAAGTGCAATTGCCCAAAACAACCTCTTGTTTTATGGAGATAGCTTGATCAAATAAAAAATGTCATGGTTTTACACAATACATGTCATGTATGTCGCACAACCTCATTTAAAATATTTTTGAAAAGGTAGCATCTAAAATGGGGTTTAAGTCTTCTCAAGCAAATAATATAATTATTATTCAGAATAAAATGCCTAACTAGAGAAACAGTTGCCCAAACCTTGGAAAAGAAATCAGGAACTCAAAGACTTTCTACTGTGAATGACGCAAAGGTGATACAACACTCCTGTCTCAAGCCCTAAAATTTGGCTTTGCCACCACATGCCAAGACAGTTGACAGTTAGCAGCAGTGAGACCATTTGTAAGATGAATCAGCAATACCTTGCATACACTGAAAAAATAGATATAACGCGAGCCCTCCCAAAAAACTGGGCCAGTTAGGTGGACTGCAATGAGGCACTAGAATCTGCAAGGACTACATGAGAATATCACAATCAAAACTCTGGTGTAAGCAAACTAGTTCCAACAACTGAACTACATTGTCTTTGAAAAAAACAGAGACCTCATGAAACAAGAGGCTCATTTAATGACAGTGAAGCAAGTTGATCAGTTTGGCTTGCAACAGCTGTAGCTTGAGCCAAGCGGAGAACATCCATTGCTTCTTGAATTTTGGCCTTTAAAGCATCAGGAGATTCAATTAGGTGAAGGACTTCTGTCTGATCCATCTCTAGTAGCATTCCTGTAACTTTGCCAGCGTGATCATGTTCCAGCTGATCCACAAGAGGGAAGAGCTGTTCCCCAAGCATCTGGAAAGCAGACAATAAAATCATGTCAGAGAGATCTATTATAAGAAAACTAGAGAGATCTATTATAAGAAAACTAGAGATGTACCATCCTTCACAAAATCTGAAATTTAAGGAATGTTCTTTATCATACCGCTCGCTGTTGCTCTGGATTTGCAGAAGCTAATGCAGAAGCAAGGGCTGTAATTGGCACAGGTTGAGGCCTGGTTGTCTCAGCATTACCGACTGGCATGCCAGCAACATCAAGAGGCATGGGCATCATTGTACCCATTAGAGCCTGTGGTACCATGGATGGTTCTGGTCCATTTCGTGTATTATGCATGTAACGGTAGCCTTGGTTTGCATTTCTCTGAAGTAGCTGATGTCATTCAATAAAGGTATCATTACAGTCTGAATTTCTAGTTGATATGCAAAACCTAAAGAAGAACAGTAAGATTCAGTTGGTACCTGCTGCTGCTGCTGCTGCTGCTGCTGCTGTTGCTGCAATTGTTGCTGTGTTCCGCCTCGTCTTCCACCTATCCGTTGTCCTTGTTGACCTTGTCTCTGGAGATGAAAAGGAAGCAAAAAGTTTGGCATCTGAGCCATACCAGGACGAATGCCAGGTAGTAGTTGCTGCTGATAACCAAATCCAGTGGGCTAGAAGAAAATAGCCAAAATCAGAGAGTGTTTAAGCCAGAAAACACTAAAAAAGCCCCAGAAGCCTAAGCACTGATACTTGTAGACATAATACACAAGTTACCTGTGGCGGAATCAGACCATGAGGACCCTGACCATAGAACAATTGCTGGGGGGCAAGCCTTGGAGCGGCAGGATGATATGCAGATAAGCTAGTAGGCAATGCAGGTGTGACACCAATTGGAGCTCTCATCTGAGCAAACTGAGCCTGATATAACAAGAAGGCGAACATCTACTCAACAAACTAAGCCTACAACATAATCTATTATGCATACGGCAATGTAATCACAAAGATGAAACTTCTACTATAAAAACAACAGTGCATACCTGCAACCTTGCCCTTCTCTCTTCTTTCCGTTGAGCCAGAGCAACATAAAGTGGCTTTCTCCCAACCATCTTTGCATTCATCTCAGAAACCTATAGTACATAAGAAATGCAACTCATCATACCCGTTTCATGGTCCAAATTAAAAGGTGGAGATAATGGTTTGATTGCAAACAGAAAATTAAACAAAATATGAAAAGATATATTACAGCACGCATGGCTTCTTCTGGAGTTGAAAATGCCACAAAGCCTGATCCCCTGCTCTGCCCTTGTGGATCCCTCATAACCTAAAGAAAATAGCATCAGGGAATAGAAAATGCATTAGTAGAGTGCCTGAACTGTAAGAAAATCTAAAAGCTAAATGAAACACTATAATAGCTCACGCTAAAATGATAAATCACAAAACAAATTAAACGTTCAGAAAATGTTGAAAATGAAGATCACCTTGCAAGATGTTATGGTTCCAAAATCCGAAAATAATTCTTTTAGCCTTTCATCATCAACAGAATCATCCAAATTTTTTAGATATAAGTTAGCTCCTTGAAATTTTTCCATCCTTGCCTTCCTTTCCTGTTCAAACTTGGCTCTTAACTCTGCTTCTCTTTCAGCTTTTTTCTGGGCTCTTCCAACATACCACTCCCTATCATCATTGATTTTTTTGCCATTTAAATTCTCAACAGCATTGGCAGCATCATCTGCATTTTCAAAATTAACAAACCCAAAGCCTTTAGATTTCCCATCTATGTCACGCATAACAACTGCACTGGTGATGGGGCCGTAGCTACTAAAAACCCTTTCCAAGTCTTCATCTGTAGTTGTTTCTGACAGATTTTTGACATAAACATTGCTGAATTTTGATGTACCAGTAGCTCGATCTCTTTCCTGACGTCGAATAAATAGACCAACATAGACCTGCTTATCATTCATCAACATACCATTCAACTCTTTAATGGCATTTTTTGCTGAGTCTTCTTGCTCAAACTGAACAAAACCATATCCTTTTGACTGGCCATTTTCATCTGTGGCCACTTTGCAAGAAAGAATTGGACCAAAAGCAGAGAATGTATCATGCAATGCTCTGTTATCTATTGATTTATCAAGATTCTGCAAGTAAACAGAAACAATAGGATGAATTTTACACGTGTTTTTAGTTACTCAGCATAAAAACAAAAAGAGAGAATAAATTTCCATCAAAGGTTAAGCTTTCAGTGGTAAGAATACTCACCTTAATAAAGACATTTGCAGACCCACTTTTACGAATGCTGGGATCACGGTGCGAAAACATTATCCTCATTGGCTTCCCATTTACAGGACTGAAATTTAGAACATCCAGAGCACGGCTAGCTGCAAAACAAAACCCACTACATATATCAAGAATTAAAAAAATGATAACAATCATTGAACATAATGCCAATGACCTATAAAAATCTACATTAACAACCACCTTTGTTTAAACTCCTAACCACAAAAAGATTCAGTTTCTGGAATGGATAAACAGCAATTGATTCGTTGATTGAAATAAATTTGCTTTATTTGACACAGCATCATGTGCTTTATTCATTTCCAACTGAAGAAGAGAATTTCTATTCTAATAAGCTGCAATGTTGCATTGATCTGGACAAGCCCAAAGAAGTATATCCTAAAAGGGCAGCTTTCCAGGAAATGGGGGACTGAAAAATCTAGTTGAAGAATTTAGAATCTTATACCCATGTTGACTTGGCAAACTCACAAAAGCATAACATATGCTTCCTAGTTTCCTTTCTTCCAAATATGGGGCATTTTGATTGGGGCACCCAAAAAGCAAGAGGTGTTGGTCCATAGCCAAGTCCCCAAGGAACAACAACCAAGCAAAGAGGCCTTCTTCAGTTGCTCATAGGATTACAAGTACTTTTGAGTCTAAAGAGATATGTTTTTGCTTTAACTTAAGCTGCCACGGTTTATTTAGAGTAGCATCCAGAATACACCACAGGCACAACTATCAATATCCATCAACATGCTTTATCTCTTCTCTAGAAGTCCTTTGAACATTCCATCTCTAGTCCCTCCACCAAACTTATATAACTTATAGTATAAATTAAATTTAACTTATATATAAATTAATTAAAATGTAATATATTATTTGCTTCATATAAGTATCATATATTTAAATATAAATATGATATAAGTTATATATTGAAAATTTTATATATTTTTAAATTTTTATATAAGTTTTATTTTTACAAATTATAAAAACATATCAATATTGTTTGTACTTGATGTTTCCCCCTGGATCCAGGATTTTCAAAAATCTGGTGGATCCGAATCCACATCCAGATCCATATCCGAATCTTGGTAACTTAGAGTAAAGATCTACATTCATTAACTAGTCTGTCAATCTTTGGATCCAGTGGAAGAGGATAAATCTGAAAGAGTGTTTCCAAGAATCCCTCGATTCCTAGGGCATGTAATGCAAAAATGACTACAGTCAAGACAAATTCAAAGATGCTAACTACAGCGACCAGTGGCTGAAATGTTGTAGAGAATCTACAACTGCACTACAAGGGTTGCAGGCAACTAAACACTCTAGACTCTAACTGCTTTAAGAGTTTGAATATTGTCTTCTCAGGACACCAACTTTGTCCTAAACACTTAGTAATCCTCTTGCAATGCACCTAAATGTCTTCCATCCTCTTAACTTACAGAAAGGAAAGGCAGCATTAGCTAGTACAAGTAGGCACTCCATCTACATGCAATCCTCATGACTAGTTAGTTTGCAACCTGTGGCCAATTATGTGAATATCTACCTTGGACAAATTCATTAATCTTTCATCCAAAGGATCATTGTCAACCCATTGTGACTTGAGCACAAGTCTCAGAAAAGGAACTAATTACTCCATGGAAAAAACTTCACACTGGTTGTATATGAGCCAAAATGGTGTATGGTACCAACATTTTGTACGTAGCGCAAAATGTCCAAAGAACTATGGCAAGTCTTTGGTCCCAATTTCTGTGATCAAATCTGCAAAACTTCTTCAAGAGTAATATGCAGGGTCCTATTATGCACAATCAAAAACTAAAACGTTGATTGCTTAATGAACTTATTAACAAAATGTGTACCAATGTCATCAATCGTAGTTGGCATCCAAAACTATTGATCGCATTCTAAAATAGAAATGAAGAAACGAAATCTATGTCATCCTTTTATGAAGCAATAGCTTTTGTTCACTTCGTAAAAGTGCCAATAGCTATCACAATGAACCTTTTATAGGTGGAATGATGAAAGTGGGCCAAGGACATCAATTGCCCAAATGCACAAATGAATCTCTAGGAAGATTGAGTTGAGCAGAAAGTACTACTTTTGGAGCGCAATCCATGCATTCATAGATGTTGCGATTGTGCAACCAATTCTACGAATCTTCCAACAAAGTAGGAAACCATATAGTATTATGAGCAAAAATCGGTGAGCAGTCTAAAGCTATAACACCACGTCCTCTAGTTGCACCTTCATGGGCTCCCCGCAATAGATCAAAAGGAATTCCACAACATAAATGGCACTCCCCAAATACCATCCTTGCAATATTCATACAGAACTCAAGCACTCATCTAATAGGTAGCCCTTTGTTGGCAAGCTTGTGCCAACATTCAACAACATAACCTGGAGGCCATGACCTTTTGAGAAACTATATAATATCTTCTAGGAATTGTGAAATACCTTTTGCAGTGATGCAGAATAACCACATATCTGCAAATTTGTCAATGATTTCCCCACCTTACCTATTTCCACTTTGGTTGCAAATCTATACATGAGACTTACTTAGAGACCCTGTATCATGATTGCAATTTATCCATTTTATACTCAATAAACTTTTCTACTTTATCTTTTGTTCTTTCAAATCCGATTGACCTATCCTTTTGGTAATTTCTTCAACATTAGTGAAATTATCTTATCTAGGTGACTTGGACCAAATTGATCACTTGCCCTCTTTATTGTAGTTTAATATGCACTTGGTCATCTTTGATCACTCTCCCCATATTAAACTACAATAAAGAGGGCAGGTGATCAATTTGGTCCAAGTCACCTAGATAAGATAATTTTACTAATGTTGAAGAAATTACCAAAAGGATAGGTCAATCAGATTTGAAAGAACAAAAGATAAAGTAGAAAAGTTTATTGAGTATAAAATGGATAAATTGTGATCATGATACAGGGTCACTAAGTAAGTCTCATGTATAGATTTGCAACCAAAGTGGAAATTGGCAAGGTACGACGTGTCTACAATTTTAGCAATCTTCTCTCATACTTGGATACTTGCTCCCTTGTATTTCCTTGTACATATTATCTTTCTTCTATTGCAGGGAATATCTCAAAGCTCAAGCTCAAAGCGAAAGCTAAAGAAAAAGCGAAAAGGGAAGCGATTTGAGGGCTGGAAAGCTAAAAGGCAAGCGAAGGGAAGGCGATTTGAGCTGATGCAGTATGGAAACGCTTGGGCGGACAGAAGTATAGAAACGCGCTCAGTGCCCTGACGACAGGGAGAATAACCCTCTAGAGTGCTTGCTTATAGGTAAGACCACGCAGACCCCGTGGGCCTAAAACCGTCTTATAGGCCATTACGCAGGAATCAAAACGCTACCATCTTGTATCTAGCAACCCTATCTTGCTACTCAAGGCGGCTTCTTATCCTTAGGCGGCTTAGGCTGCTTATTAGCCTTCTTATCCCTTCGTCGCAGACCCCTGGGAATATCAATTGTATCATAGCTTCAAATTAAAGGCTTCTAAAGAGATTCTTCATTCCAATGTCCTTTGGGATTTTCTTCCTACTCAAAATCCTTCTTCAAGCTCACTCCAAGAGGTCTGAACAATTTGTACACACATCAAACACAACCAATCCCTATTTTTTCTCAAATTGTCTTTTCCCGTTTTCAATTTTTTTCTTTTCTACTGTTTATTTCTAGAGGTTCTCTACAATCACAAGCCCTAGTCACAATAGTCCATTTCGTTAAGCTTTTACACCATTTCCATGATTTAAACCGACATAAAGGAGGCCAATGTGTTGATCTACTAATTTAAACCAACCTAACGAGATCATTCCATTAATTAAAACAATGGATTTTCTGAACTTGAGATTATTTCCAAAAAACCTAATCAACCCTTGTAACTAGTGGATCAATATTCCTAGTTACAAACCCAACCTGTTCAAGCACTTCATGTATCCTACGGCTCCCCATAAAACCTCCAATCACTCTAGAGACTCTTCGGACTCCAACCTTGCCCAAATTTTGGCTAAACAAATGTAAGAGCAACACTCTTGCTGGAAACCCTTGTTACTCAACAATAGCAACATGTCTAGAGACAACAAGAGGTCCAAACATAAATGATGCACAATATGACAAGTATGTCCCAACAAATAATACACTACTGAAATATTCAACTCAATATCATGCACGGGAAGCATAAACAAGAAAACCAAATCAAGCACACATGAACACCAAATTTTTTGGGTAATTACCACTAGAAAAACCCCAGAGGGAAAACCAGTGTTGAGAATGATTTTATTACGCTAAAATCAGGGCTCCCGTAACAGGGATAATGGCC
>JASDQU010261852.1:571-15586 GCA_032191745.1 Picea mariana
CTTATCACTCCACATATTTATGTGAAAAAAAAAAAAATTTCACCCAAAGAGTTAACAAATAAGATTTCTCTTTAAAAAACATTGCTGTGAATTTTTAGTCCACGATCCAGTCCACAATACGGTCTGTGATATGATCCATGATACAGACCTCAATATGATCAATGATTTTTGCAAGACTTCTTTACTAAAAATCCGATGCAGGAGATTATTGATCTGCAATAGATGTGCCTCTGCCTTTGAAGAAACGCTTGTTTCAAATCTTCAGAATGGGGTTGAAGTCAAGGGTTTTTGATGGGGTTCTTGTGATATATGTTTTGTTCAGCTGAGATCCAACACTTATGCTAAATTCATATGCGATCCATGAGAAAATCCTTGTTACGGTCCTCGATACGATCCATGATTCAACCTGTGATATGGTCCTTGATACGATCCATGATTCGGTCCACGATACAGTCCTCGATATAATACTGCACAACACTTCAAATTGGGCGATTTTAGTTTTATGCAGGGTCTCTCCATATATGAAACAATTGATTGAAGGATCTTAGATATGATGGTCGAATGATAACAGGATATTGAAAACAAAAATATAGAATCTATAGCTCTAAATATGAAATTTCCAGATTTATAAACAAATCTGAAGAATTTTTTACAAAAATGAGCCCTCTTAATTAATTGAAAAATAGCAGTGCATCTTAAGATCATAAAACAATGCAGATTTATAATAGATCCGCTATGATATTGAAATTTGTAAGCCTAAATGTTGATTTAGATACAATAAATTTGCATACTTAGAACTATAAACAGTAGAAATAGCTCTATAAATCTAATCAACAATAAAATGAGGATTAGATCTAAAATAAAATCAACAAATTGATTTGAAATAATTTATAATTAAAAAAATTGAATTTTCCTTACTTTAAATAACAACAAATTACCTCAGTACCATTGCCCTTGAGTTTGAAGAGTTTCGGGTTGATGTTAAGGAGTCTTCCTTGCTTCCTCAATCCATCACCAATTCTCTTCCATCACAATTTTACCATGGCTCTGATACCATGTTGATAAAGTTTCCTCAGACACGTAGTTTTTTTTTTGTTTGTTAATTTGTGCAGGACCTGTTGGCTATGCGATTAACCTGCGGCTTGAGAAACTATGACTCAGGGGCATCTAAGCCGTCAAAATCACCCAGGGATCGCACCTGGCCTGAGCCACACCAACGCTTAACATGGTTGGATTTTTTGTCCCCGCAGGTTTCGAACCGGTGACTTTAACATCATGGAGTGGCTTAACAACACACTCCGTCACCAACTGTCCTACACCTCAGGGACCTCAGACACATAGTTTTATTAATAAGGAAAAAAGTGATTTCAATGAGAAGTGAGAACTCATAATCTCCTTAACCTCACTTGAAGAAGGAGCTTGTTTATATAGCTCAACTCTAAACTAAAATCTAGGAGAACAACCAATCACATAATCACATGAGTATGATAGGTGTCCTTTACATAGAAGTTAGGTGTCCTTATCCTAACAAACTAGAATAAACTAATTTCTAAAAACATTTAAACTAGAAAATATTTAGACTATAGAACTTTATGATTATGAGGCTAACATATACGGAAATTTGATTTTATCACTCTTTAGTCTTCTACAATCTCATTTAGTAGCCTTGGATAATTTACTCAATTCACCCTAATCCAAAGGCCCTATCCTTAGACTACTATTGATGTGCTATAAAAAAAATGTCTAATTGGTTTTATTAAGTGCATTGGTTGATTAATGGATTTCCTTAATCAAAAGTGTGTACGAAGGTGAAATTGATGATGTGAATTCTCACTTTTTCCTTTATGAAATACCAAACTATCAAAATCAATGTTCCCAAAATTCCAAACAAATTCAAGACAAGCACTAAAACATGTAGTAAAATGATCCAACTATTTTGTTTTTTCTAATTGCATGCAACCCCCAAAATAAAAACTTCTTTCATTTTATCTTTCAATAAAGATGAAAGAACTCAATGACACTCTCAAAGGATCTCGAAAAAAAATAAGGTGAAGAAAACAAGTAATCAAGATTTAAAAGAATCCAAACAAAAATGCAAAATGAAAAGAAAATGAAAATCACTTTAAGAGACCTCAAGATTCAAGTAGCAATGAAAAATATTCAAAGTGACAATAAATCCAATAGGGCTTAAGATTATATTCAATGAAACATAAGTTTTCCAAAAAGGTGAAACCAAAAGCTTCAAATAATTAGGCTCAATGCAACATAAGAAACCTTCAAATCAAAGAAAAGGATCCCAAATCAATCAAGTATAAGACTCAGAAGGTTTTTGAATAAAATAATAGGGGTTTGAAAACCTACAACTGATGAGGACCAAACTATTGGTGAAATGAACTGACCCAAAGGATCTAGTTAACCTAGGGAATCATGAACATTCCTTAATTTGAAGGAAAATGCAAACTTAAAAAGAGGCAAAAAATCATGTGATACTCACTGATCTTCACACAATTAAGACTTTAATCAAGCAGAGAAGACTCTAATAAAACATTCTAAGGAAAAACACTAAAAGTCAAAATGCAAAACAATCCCAAATTCACTCAATAAATTGACTATCGCTCCTATTCCTATGCAGACAGGGCGATGATAAGGGACTATATCTCCCTATACTACTATGGGGGGGCGATGAAAATGATACTATCATCATGTAGGCCCTTTTGAGAGGGGGATAAAGTCCTGAAAGTGAAAGAAAAATAATTTTTTTTCTCAAATCTGAAGTAAGGCGAAGTGTTTGACTCAATGAACTTTTCAATAGCACCGAGGAAAGGGAGAAATCAACAAATAAGCATCAAAATCAAAATATCAATCAAGAAATATTTCAAAAGGCTAGGAAATACCAAGGAAATACTAAAGAGCCTCGTCCCCAATGGAGTTGCCAATTTTATGTTATGTTGAATTCCCCCTGTGGATAGGTGAAACCCCCCTTGGTTCAAGACCCCTTATTTGATCCAAGACAAAAGGGAAACAAATGGTAACTACTTTCCTTTTAGATCTATTTCAACAAAAATGATAGAGGAGAAAAATGGACGACACACCTTTTTACGATGGTTTTCCTCGCTGCTCCAACCTTTTAACCTTGATATCCAAGCTCCTAGGTGCAAGAAAAGACTTGTAAAAGAACAAGACAAGATCCCTTTCTTCCACACTATAATGTTAAGTAAAAATATATCTATATACAATTATTTTCACAACAATAGACATGTAAACACTTAAACGCATAAACACAAAAGGAATAGGACAAGTTATCTATTAATGGAAAACAATAATGAAGCACTTACAATAAGAGTTTATGTTGCAGAAACTCCTCCAAGCTCTCCATTCCAGCCCCTTGTATCTCACAAAACAATAAGTATGATTTTATTCAATTCTTTTCCCTCTTCACTCAAGCATTACCCTCATTATATAGTGGTTTGAGGTATAACAACTTTGAGATATATTAGGAAAATGGTTGAGGATTTATCTCATGAGGTTGGGATTTTGTGCATAGGATGGAGCAAAAAGATATGGCTCGAATTATTGACCCAAATAAACTCAGAACTCCCCAAATATTTCCCTTAGAAAAGGTTGGAATGGTTGCAACCTCTTCATCGCTCACTTAACACTGAGTACAGGGTGACTATTTCTCCCTAAGACACTCTAGGGGGGCGATAGCCCATATTTGATCACTCCTTGTGTATGGGAAAGGGGGAATGATCCTCAAGTATGGTCAAAATATTAAGTAAAATTGTATAATTTCGACCTCCAACCAATAGGTTTCTCTTCCAATTTGTCTAGGGATACATTATTCATTTTTTCATGGTGACAAAATTGCGACATTTAAGTGCGGCACTTATGTGTATGACATATGTGACACTTAAGTATGATATTTGGTGATGTGACACTTACGATACTTCAGTGTGATGCTTAATAATGCACCAATTTCAACACTTATGATACTTACGACACTAAAGTGTGACACTTAGGTGTGTAACACCAGGGTAGCACTACCACTAACCTAGTTGGATATTTCTTCTTTAATAGTCAATTTTTTGTCATCCTCTCTACCCATTCCCTGTTAAGGGGTAATTTTTTGACTTTTAAATAAGGAAACCTTTTCCAATATGATGCAAGAGTGTTTCCTCAAAGTCGACTCTTGACCTCTAGAATTTCAAGCAAACTTTTACCAAAGGCAGTGGGTTTTCTTAGTTTAGGATTTATATATAATTTAGGGGGATTTGTTTATGAAAAACATCATGTAATTGTTGTTTAGAAATGAATAAAAATTTCATATTTAGTCAATTATGTCCATAGGTGGATAGCCGATAGAGTCAAATGTTATATTAGCAATTAGTTACCAGAGTAGTTACAACATTTTAGGAATTTAGTTCATTTGTTATGATCTGGAAGCATCAAATTCCTTTGTATTTATTTAAGCCTACATGAATGAATAGAATAGGGGGCCACGGCAGTGAAGTTCCAAAGAATGTTAGTTTGGCTGTGTATGGGAGAGTAATCCCCCATATGAGTGCTATAGTGAAGTGGTGAAGTCACGGTGTAAAGAAAGGTTGAACGAGCTAGTCTCTTTAAAGAGAGAGAGAGAATTCTGAATGAATTTCCTATGACCTTCACCGTAATCTGAAGCATAATGAAATCGTGGATATGGTGATGTGGAAGATAATTGATTATTTATCTTCAAAGAGATCAATGACCATAAAAACTAGTAATCAGACCGGCCTTTATATCCCTCGAATATACTAAGTGTTAGTTTCCCGGTGGTTGGTTGGCAGAATTTCAACCGGACTAGACTCACGAGCAAGTGAGGATAATTTGGAGAACTATTTTGATGCCCGATGGCTGGTTAAACCAAACCAGAGTATCATTTAAAGGTACAATGCTAAATTTTATAGGTCCTGGCGGCCCGGTGGCCTAGTGGCCGGTTAGAGTTTATTCCCCCGATAGTCCAGTAAAGCGGTAGTCCTGATGGTCGGTTAACACAACATAAAAAGAAGTTTCAAGAATAGTGTTAAAGGTTGATAATTCAAGCTGGTTAGGTTAAAGATATCAAGGAAGGGATAAGTGGTTTGAGGTTCACTTGGGTGCTATCATTTTTTGTATCAGAGTGCGAACATATTGCACACTGGAGAGAGAAAAAAACAAAGATAGATCGAGTAAGGTATGAACGATGATCATGTTTTTAGTATTGTAACTCTGGTAGCATGTTTTTAGTGGGGAGGTGAGATACTAGTTCTTATTGACCTTGGGTTGAAGAGCATTCCTTAAATTGAAATGAGGCCCCTATAATTCTACTCCCAAGTACATATAGGAATTGGTGATATCAATGTATTTCCCTTTAAAAAAATGATTTTTTAAGAGAAATTTATTTCACCCATTGAAGAAACTTGGAGTGAAGAAACCAAACATGGAGTGGAATTGATAGGGAAAAATGTGTAATATCCATAATCATGAAAACCACTATATAGTAATGAATGTTGAGTTTGAGGATTTTAATTGTGTTACCTCTTAAAGTCTCACTTCTCAAGATAAATTCCTAAAGCTCAATCAAGGCCTTAGAGGAATTAAGAAGGAGGCTAATGTCACCTCACCAACCCTATTCACATTGTAGGTTGGTTCTCCTCCAACACAAGGGGGGATTCCCTAAAATAGGATTGCTAGAATCTTTGACAATGGTTTCAAGGTGAAATGAAGAGTAAATTCCAACAAAACAATCAATGATAATTTTAAGGATGAAAATTTAACTTAGAATGTAAAAAATTTGGTGAATCTTACTAGTCCTTAATATGCAAACTATAAAATGTTTGGTGATATTTGTGTAAAAATATTCAAATTTCTAAGGATTTTGTATATTTTCTATAAAATTTGGGTTGTTTTAAAGGTAAAATAATTCTATTCTTTAGAATTTGGGTGAATCACTTTTAGGAAAAATGGAATTTTGCAAATTGTTTTTTGGAAAAAACATGGAAAATTAACTCATGGGCGATATATAGCCCCTAAAGTTTTTTTGTGAAAACAATTTTGTGTGTGTAGTACATAGAATGGATGAATGGAATGAAGACTAGTGTATTTTTATTGGGAAAATGGAGTCAAATCAATTCTCACTGGGACGTTATCTAATTGAGGAAAAGAGAAATAATATGGTTGTAAAGTACAAGCATAATTAACCCTTTCCTTGCTATCCCAAAGCTCAAAAAATTATCAATGGATACTAATAGAATATATAGATTCCAATGGCTATGAAAATTGTATCTATCAAGAATGGATTACAATTTCATAGAAATATGTAAGAGAAACATCCATCAACATATAACATCCAAATGATAAATACAATAGAAGAGGAATTATTTTATCTCATCCAATGTTTCGTAACTATAATCCAAAAATATTTCATCAACATGAGATATAATAGAGATATATAAGATTTCCACATCCATTATGCAATTTTTTAATCCTCCAAGTACAACCAATAGGTATTCAACTAATCTCCCATGGATCTCTCACAAATCCAACCATGCCAAATGAGGGAGAGAGAAAACACTTATATAGGTTTGATATCAACTCCTCTTACAATTAAAACAAAATGTTTTCCTAGATCCATTAGTTCTTGAAGGAATACAATAAAATATTACGTTTTTAACCTTTTTAACAAAATTATTACTAAAATTAGAAGTGACACTGTTGGGATCCAGTTTCTTCTCCAAGAAGAAGCAAAAAAAAATGGTAGATCCTTATCTCCTAGGAAAACAATATAACAATTCTCTCATGTAACCAACTCCATGAGAAAAGTCAACAATAATAAAGTGATAGAGTTGGTTATTCCAATTGGTTGACTATGTTATAAATATCCAATATGTTCTCTCAAAATCCTCCAAGTTAGTTCGCTCCTCTACCATCCCTTAATGAATTTGAAACCAATCACTACAAGTGGTACATGTGTCCATAAAAATCTGTAATAATGGCTCCATACAAATGTATCTACAAGTCTCAAAGAGTCAAGAAACCATTCCAACGTAGTTAATACACCACAACTATCCACTATACATGAGAGGAGAGAGAGAGAATGGCCCCATCCATGACACAACTAGTCTCCATGATAGAATCTTTAAACAAATAATATGATAGAATGTTTCAACAAATAATAATATATATGCATAAGATGACCCATGTGCACTATGGTAATAAACATAACATAAAGATACAACCCATGTGTGTCCCAAGGGATATGAAACTACCACTATGTTAGGGTCCTAACCTCCCTAACACTCTAAGTAGATAAATTATTATGCATTGTTGTGTATGGAGGGCATCATTAGTAAATAAGGCCTATGTAGTAGTGTGAACACAATTATTGTAAAAATGATTACTATAAGGTTCCACCTACTAGAAATTTCCTTATCTAGAATGTTCTTAAGGGACAAAAAGTACTATATAAATATATAAAAGAATTTGTAAAAGGTGTCTTGGAAATAATTTGTAACTTGAGCTATGCTCCATTGGAGGTTTCCCCCATGAAGAGGTAAGTGAAAATTTCTTCCATATCAATAAAGGTATCATATTTTTGTCAAATTTTCCATTATTCATTATTATTTATGTGATATATGTGATTTATTCTATGAATATTTCTATTTGGTACATAACAAGTGGTATTAGAGCTCTTTCCTGGCACCATTTTTAGAACATTTTTTTTTCTAGTCTAGAGACATGTTATGGTATCTATAAATAACACATAGATATGTTGTTACACATGTAAACATATTGTAGGGGAATCATATCGTTGGTGCAATTATATGCATAATATATTACCAAACATAAATTATCAACCGAGATTCTTAATCAGTAGAGTTGATGCACTATATGTTCCGACAATAGGTAGTTTATCTACGTCTGATGAGTATAGCATAAAGAAGAGACATTAAAAACTCAACACTCTATTTTCACACTTCAAATATAAAACTCTCCACACATTTCAAAATTCAAAAAGAAAAACTCATAAACAAGCTACAACACTCCATTATAGGTGCATGTAAGGTGAGAGATGGAGGCCTTGATTGTGCATGTGTTATCAAGGTGTAACCTAATCAATTATAGAAAAGAAAGCTAAGTGTAGTGGGATTCTCCATTAAGTCTCATGTATGGTGAAAGATGGAGATCCAACTGTTCCTACACTGCCACAATTTGCAACAAATTCTAATAGTGAAATCAAAACAAAATAACATGAAATCAAAGTAACAGGTACATGAAATGAAAATCTACACTAATAATTTACAATGAGATTACCAAGTTGGATTGGTGTCCCTTGCCGATGCCAACATGGAAGCGTTTAGATCAAAAGATGCTAACTTCTAAAAGACACAATATCCTTGAATTCAAATTTGCATTAATCTTCAACAAGTAGGTTTACAAAAAGAGTCTTTTCATGAATCCAATCTGCATCATAACAACTCCCCCTTCATGAAGAGAGATCACTCTCTTTTTTACATAAGAGATTTGAAAAGAAGATAAACATATCATAATTACAGATCCATTTTTCTCTCAACCAATTTCCCATTATTACAAAATATGATCCCTTCAAATCCTCACACATATCTCTCATATATATTGGAAAAGATATGCTATCCCTTCCCCATGATCTCCTCCTTGAAATAGGCTTCCATTATATCCTCAAACCTTGAAATGGTGGAGGAATTATTCGAGAAGTATTTTTGAATTAATCCTTCACATATTCCTACACATTACGAAGCTCACACATTTTTGAGATATATATGAAAACATGTCGATTTTCTAATATTTAATCACAAATTCTCTTTTAATACTATAATGAAAGAAAATAATAAGGTGAAACACAAATATATTAATGAAAATGATATCATGAATGGTTAATGGGGTGATGAAATGTGAAGAATGACGAAGGGAAAGGTGGATGAAAATACGACATTTATGAGTCCCAACATAACCTCCAACTAAACTTGTTGCATGTCTGCATGCAACTGTGCATTGATCTTCTCAAGAAATTTTGGCATCTGAATTTTGGCTTGGAGTGATGATAATAAATGTTTCCAGGATGGGAATGACATGAGTAAAAACTGACATTTTCTTATGGTTGGTTCTTGTGTGACAACCATGAATATAAAGAATGTTGGTTCTTGTGTTAACAACATTTATTTCATTATTTGTTCTCTTGTTGTTATGACAATAATTTACCCATATACTTACTGGAAAAGATAAGATATCAATGTGCATAAGAAAACATCATTGAGTATAAGAAATCCCTTTTTCATATTTGTGAATCATGCTAATATGTATATCAATGCTTATGAAGCAAAGTGAAATAGAGTGTCGTTGGAAAAAAAATGTTGGTAAATGGTAAATGAGACGAAAAAAATGGAATAATGGTAGTGGAAAAGGTGAGTGATGATAGAGAATATAGTTCTTCCCCCCAACTGGATTGGTTTCATGTCCTCATGCAACGTGGCATGATTCCTAGAAGTGAAAAGGAAAGGGAGCATGGTGAGAGAGTTTTCCAAATTATTCATTTCTAGTAGTTGAAGAATTATATGATTAAAGTTTAGAAAATAACATACATCCACTTACCAAAAATGTTGATGAACTATGCAATAGGAATATGCCTGATGTGACTGTTGGAGCATGGAAGATGTCAGTGTTGCAGGATCATGTGAAGGGTGACTGTTGCTATATCTATGACTGTTGTAACTATTGGATCAAAGAATGTGAAGTGGAGGAATCTGAACTATTGTTGATGAATCATGGAAAAGAGGAAGTATGAAAGTGGAATTGTGGTACTCTCATGTGGCTGGAAAAATACTGCTGCAACTGTTGATGGATTCATGGAAAAAGTGTATAGTCTTCACCCGCTGCTAAACCCGATGGTACAATTCTATTCATGCGAATGAATGTGCCAATGTCGAGCATGAAAATAAGTCATTGGATTATCGACCATTGATGAGTGTCATTAACCAATGCGAGGCAAACTTACCATTGATGTCAATGAGTTTTGAGGTACCTAAGTACATATTGAGAAGTGCAAATGGATGAGCTGATGTCGAGCCACTTGCAAAATATAACAATCAAGGGAAAGCGATGTATTCCCATGATTGCCAGCAAGAGAACTTGCCATTAAGGCATGCAAGCCTCCAGGTACTCAAAAGGAACTCTATTCTATATCCCAGATAAGGTGCCGAGGTCGATGGGGCAAAACTTGTTGAAAGGTGGGCCTTAAGGAATCCCACATCATTCAATGCAAGTTTTTACAAAAATATTGGTAGGACTATAGGAAAGATCTTAATAGCAACAATGCTTATGACAAGGTAATGTAGTCATGGAAAGGGAGTTGGATAGTTTTATTGACAAGGAAAATTGAACTGAAAAAGATAAAGAGATGTATGCGACTCAAAAAGATAGGCATGTGCGAAGTCATGAAAGACAATTCAATGGAAGATGGGATTCGACACATGGATGATGAAGGTACTGCGAAGGAGAAATGAGAGGAAATAAATCATGACACAAAATTGTTGTATGAATGGGTTGTGTGTAACAAAAAATGTCATGATGCGTATGATGAGAATCAACTCCTTTAAGTTGTAAAAAAAAAATGTGTTTCTTGAAGAATGTTATGATTCTTCAAAACCATGTCAGCATTAAGATCAATCATTTGTAAACCGGAAAAGGTTAGTACTAATCCTTTCAGCAAACTTGGTGAGATCATCTTAAAATGTACAAAGAAAGAAAAATGCGAGAAAATCAATTTCAAAAATAAAGTGCATTTGTTTCTGTTGTCTTTGCATGTTGGACTCTTTGTAGCGTGAAGTGATTTAAGAAAAACAAATGAGCGTAAATCATAAAACATGTTTTTATTATTGTTTTCAGGAATTTATTGAAATGTTCATTTGCAAATTTTTTTATAATGTTTTGATTTGGATTTTTATAATGTTTTTCTTTATTTTCATGGTTTTAGAATTTTTATGGTTTATGTTTTATTCCGATAATACACAATGAAAAAAAATGTAAAAATTATGTTAAAGGAAAACAACAAACAAGAGTACTGTCTAGGATTCATAAAATTTTCCATGCGCATAAGTAACCGTTGCTAATACCTGTCACTAAAGTTCTCAATTTTATTTATTTATTTTTATTGATTCAAACTAGATATAACTATTTTATGAAATAAATTTTCAACACTCAAAGTTTAGGTACACTAGAGATTCTACAACACAAGTTGCACTTGGAATTTTCTCTTGTGAGCAAACTGAGGATATCATCCTCATTCATACGGGCATTGACACTTCTTTTCCATATTCAAAGTTTATCTAGAGATGATTTTCCTTGTTTCCCTGCCCACCATGTAAAAAGATATGCATCTCATTTCCCTCAAAGAAATGATTTAGAAATAAACACTTGTCATTTCGATCTATCCAATCAATTGATTGCTGAGTTACAGTTTCCAGATTAATCTGAATTATATGTAGAAAGTCAACCCGATTCAAGGAGATTTAAATTGACATCATTGTAGCTGAGTTTCCAGATTGTAACACATCCCTCAAAAAAAGAAAGGAAAATCATTCCACTATCTCTTCTAGAAATAGATCACCTGGGACGACAATGCACTCGCGATCATAGATTTTTCGCACTCATGATTACAATCCACTAATCGCTGTTCGCTCAGGCTCACCAGCTCCCTTGTCTTCAGTAAATTCGCACCCTCCAGCGCCCCAGTTGTGCTGGAAGCCCAACAAGAACAAAAATATCCTTGGTTAACATAACCCTGCTCATCGAATAGCACACGGTAGGCTGTCAGGAACTCCATTTCTGATCTCAAATTACAAGTCTAATGTTGTTTTTTTTTCACTGCAATGTGTGGGAGCTACGTTTGTCGGGCTTCAATCAAGAAAAAAAAAACTCACACACAAATTTCACACTCCATCAATCACTCATAGAAAAATATCTATTCACATACCTACTCTTTGATACCAAAATAGAAAACTAGATTGCACACAAAATTCATTTGATCAGATGTTAGGAGAGAACATTCATGTAGTCCACCTATATGTGATTCTATGGTCTCGACTTTCCTCGACACTCAGTGATATGGAGAAAAGTGACATGATCATAAGCAAGGTCACTACATAAATTAAGGTATAGGAAGTTGTACATAAATAAATTAAATTATAGGAAGTTGTACAGAAACTGAATAAATCATAAGAAACTGTACATAAATTGGCAGGATCAAAAAGAGATCATAAAATATCTCACTTCTTCAACAAAAACATGAATACGTGCTCCTCAACCTCTGTGAAAAATCATCGAGCACAAGAAAAAAAGGTGAACTGTGGCTTACCAGACTGATATTGATTATGTGGTGGGAAAATCCATGCTTCAATACAGTGCCAATCCAAATTCTCACCGAAAGAAGGCTTCATCAAATACAATTTCTCTCTCAACTACAACGTCTATGTCCATCCCCACGCAAACACCCCGACTACACAAATAGAGAAGTTTCATTTTCTCTTTTGTTGTGCAAACTTCATCGTGATACTGCTGCATCAACACCATTGAAAATAAACGCAGACCAAACACTAATCATATCAATCAAACCCAACTCCAGCTGATTGATTACTGCACATGATTATTTTCTAACTGAAGAACAATACATTCAATATATACAAATATATTTTTCTGATCAAGAAACCAAAGAACTATATATATGGATTCATGAGTCCAGTGAGTGTCGATTTGTGGATATATGGATTCACCATATAAAGGGATTCGTATAAATTTGCATGGCTCGAGTTGCACTATCCCTGGACGACACAATATATCAACAAAGTCAGGCGAAAATCGGATTTTTATAGGCAACACTTGGCATGCGGAATTCCATCTAAGCACTTAGCAGTCCTAAGATATTTTCGTATGTTCTGGACTAGTCTGATCAATCAGTATGAGGCCTGCCTTCGAGTAGAGAGTGGAAGAGTCTTATTCCAGAAGTAAGAGTGTGATATTAACAACGATGTAGGTATTCGTCAACTTTTCTTTCTTGTGAATCTTCAATAGGTTAACGTGTGATTTATCTATTGCTAGATCATATCTAAAGAAGAGAAACTTTTTAATTTCATTTACAAAAATAACCGTCGGTATTGGCCTGCCATGAATAAGGTCGTCGAGAATTGTTTTAAATCTCAACACACACCCTTCCCTTTTTTTTTTACAATAATTTGTTGTGATAATTGCAGTCACGATTTTGATTTTAAACAATATTTAGGTAAAAACAACTAGAAATAATAACGTTGTTAAGATCTTAGCTCATATTTCTTAGTCAACAACCGCATAGTATCCTAATTAGTGATTTGAAGATTATATTGAACGAGATAATATTGGGAGTAAATTGTAAATCCCTACTCGAAAAGAAATAAGAATTATCTATAACCCAACACAAAAAATTTGCGCTTGGATTCTTATTCATCTGAAGATCAGAATTGACTTTGGTTATTTTCTTTGATAATGGCAGGTTTTTTGAAGGATTTTTTTTATCAAATCCCTACATAACAAAAAAACAAAGTTCACAATTATTCTCAAGCTTTGGAATGCTGAGATGTTCATAAAAAGAAATGGATCTCCACTGAAAGATGCTCAAAAACCTTGACAAGTTGCATGGAAATCAACAGATAACATCATCTCGTTAAGGGGTGAATGGTGTATATATGCTTGCACTGTGGAGATTTGCAATGCATAAAGTTGTATGGAGACTTGCACGAGAATGGATCGACATCCAAGGGCTAGTTTGTGTGGATTGTGCAGTCGAATCACACATCCAAAGAGAGGGTTTTTTTTCAAGGGATTTCAGTTGGATGGAGTGCGCGGATACAATAAATTGCAGAAATGGTTTGGCAAGGCATTTAATTTTTTTTTTTTTATTGTTGTTACAAAGTTAATTTCCAGGGAGCTATAGGATGAAGGACAAAGGAAAAGAGATGGCATCGTTGCGACTCAAATCAACGAGAAGATTGCAGTGGCACTATTTTAGCTATTGTTTTAGCATGGAAAAGCTTAAAACATTTCATCTGCCTAAATTTGCAAACCAATTTTGTTTTATTCATCTAATGTTTTATTATTTTTACCTGCAGGTCCAGGATGAATGTGCAAATTTTTTTTTAGTTTTATGTTTGTTTCTAAGAAATTAAGACAAACACATTGAAAATTGGAGACTAAAAAAAATAGATTAGGAAATTATTTCCATCCTCAACAATAAAAAATATTCCTGAAATGGTTTTGAATCATCCCTGTTTTCTAATCCTCATGATCACTCGAAGCGCATAGGAGAGAATACTGTAAATGTGTTGAACCTACACAAAATATATCTAGCTAAACAATAATACACACATTTGCAGAGAGAATTGGAGAAGGAAGAAGAAGGAGAGAAAGAATGGAAGAATTCTCATTAACCGTTGTGAATAATGAATAATTTACACATGATATACTCTGTATATATCAATGAGTTTGACTTGAGGTGAAACAATGCGCCATAGTGGTGGTATAGAGTGATCTGGACACACACCAACAATTACGAGAGTGAACTGGCACCTATTCTAGTCTCTTAGGCAGTTACGGGAGTGAATTGCCACCTATTCTAGTCTCTCAGGTAGTTACGAGAGTGAACTGGCACCTAGTTGAGTTAACTAGTCAACTACTCTTCAGTTAACTGAATGAACAAAGAGTAGTGAGGAGTTAACTCAGGGAATCAAGGCCAATGCGCCACTTTGGTGATGATACCAAGGCAAGGTCTAATTAGCATGGTGATGATCCCAATGTTGCATGGTGATGATCCCAATGCAACATCTAAACTCAACTCCACTAGTCAAACTAAAGTGTCAACTGAAAGAGAATATTCTCTAGGTGGAATATTCTCCCCTAAAATATAGGAGACTGGATAATAACTAATTCTGACTAATAAAT
>JASDQU010261853.1:0-15543 GCA_032191745.1 Picea mariana
CTCAATAATCATATCGCCAAATCAATAGAATATGATATCACCATTGCATAGAGTATGAAATTTTATGCATTTTGAAAATAATTTCACTTAAAATTGTGTCCATATCAACAATTTATGACCATTTTGAAGTTACAAAAAGAAGGTCTAGCCTTGGGTTCTTGGGAAAAAATAAAAATCACTGGCATCAAATAGAATAATTCGTTGGATACAAATATGTCATTGTGTAGAGAACTAAAAAATACATAGTCTGCAAAAAACCACACTAAAAACCGATGTCGTGTGACAAAGTTATGGCAATTTAAAAAATACCTTCAAAATCTTCGTGTTAATCTCCACAAGCTAAGCTAGAAGTGCCACGTGGTAGCTTTTGATTGGTCTGAATGGAACCCACCATATGTTGACACGGAAAGGTATAGAATCTAACATTGCATGTACATAATGCTTATGTGGAAAGTACAAGACACTGACGTGGTAAGTGTTGAAAGTGGCACATGGTAGTGTACGAAATGACACATGGAAACTAAGATTGCAAGTTTTGTTTGGATGCACCTACTAATATAGCACATGTTGATTAGGTGGATGAGTCCACATGGTAGGGATGTGTTGAGTCCCCTAAATGATAATGGTATTAATTATAGTTGAGAGGGAATGGGTTGCCAAATACATAACATATTATTATAACCAATTGATCATATCCATCATATTTGATATCAAATACATTTATTATATTGTTGAATAACTAAGTTAAAAATATATTACAATGAATTCATGGCCCATGTTTGCTAGAAGAAATTCTCAATATCTTGGCAAATGAAGGTTGATTGTGGCAAACAAATGGTCAATCTTGGCTAATTAGATTGCTCCAAACACATATGTACAATTATATCAACCCAAAAATACACCAATTTGTATAGATATAAAGTGCACCCATGAATCTTCAATCTTAGATGTGGTCCAAATAGAGACCAAATTTAGCAAAATGAACATTGATCTTGACTGTTTAGCATGCTCCAGATATAATGGTAATGTCAAATTTGGAAAAAATAACTTAAGATTTGTAGAAACCAAGCATGTGACTTAGACCTGAATTTGCATATCTATAAAAAAAGTTGGGCTTAAAAAATCAAATCTGAAAATTTAGACTAGCAGATCTAAAAGATAAACTACATCTACTTGCAAATTGGCGCCAAAAAAAGAAATCTCAATCACTATTGTTGAATGCTCACGGAAGAAAATAGTAGATCTCCTATCCAATATTTCAAAAAAAAAAGTCCATCCAAGGAGTTACATGTATGGCTATGATACCATGAAAGACCAACAAAAATATGCGGAAACATATTGCCAATATCTATCCTATCTAAACTCCCATGGAAAACATCAAACAAATAAAAGTAGATATATCGAATAAGAGAGAGCAGATAAGAAATTTACGTGATAAAACCCCAATGTGGGGAAAACTCTCCCAACCTTCTATCTTCAAAACTCTCCCAATTACATCAGCTAGAGTGCACACATGTATGGATTTCAAATGGGACCTCTCAAGCATATGGATGATCTAGCTTGCAGACCCATAGGGTCCAAGCTAATTATCAACACCATCTAATGATCTACATCGGTGTCCTTTTATGTATAAGATCTACAAGCATAAATGTGTTGGTAAATAATATATCACTCTTCTTTTTAGCACCTCGTCTTATTTCACATTAAACCTAGAAACCATTTGATTTTATTGTTAATATTGTTAGCCTCCATTTTTAAGAAATGTAAGGCTCCAATTTTACGGTTGTGGGTGGCCAACACATGATATTCTTTAGTAAAAGGCAAAATATTTATTCACTTTGTGTTGACCACATGACTCTGTAACCATGACCTCATCCTCCTCCCTTATCTATACTTCTTTATCTATTATCAACTGCACCCATCAATGTGGGACAATATTTAACATCATCGTATCATAGAGGTTTAACATCTTTTTCCAAGGTGTTTGTTGCTCCTTGTGCTCACTCCAGCTTATAATTCACAAATTGTATGAAATGCCTAAAATTGGTGGCGTGAGAAGGGACTAATTTGTTCTTGTTGTTGATTTCTCAAACCAAGCCAAGGTGCAAAGAAAATATTTTGTTTGGATTCTCAGGTTAGTGAGACAAATGGGTATGAAGCATTGTTGGCCAAATCCTATAACATATCTAGGAGATCAAGCGAAACTCTCTTGTGGAAACCATGCTTGTTGTAGTTGTAGTGTAGAGAGAAGCGGGCATGGCCTCTCCATATGGAACAAATACTTTGAACCCAAAGGTTATAAATTCTTTGTTAGTATATTGTGTGTTATGGTTGTGTTGAAGTGCATGCTAGCACATGATCCTTAATACTAAGATGTATGCCTTAATCTAACTACAATTATTGTGTTACATGGTGAATCTACAATTATCTCTCAGGTCATTTTAAAGTGATTGAATCTCGGATTTCTCACAAGCCTTTGTTACCAACAAAGATTGTCCTCTTTGAAGGTCCATTAAACTTTGTGACCCTATCCAAAAAAGAATGGTTTGAATCAAATCTAAGAAATAGAAGCTCTAAAATCCTATCAAGCATTAACATTCTACATAGCAATTATATATTTATCCAGTAGTGTCCACACACTAATGGGACGCACTGACCATTAATATTCGTTGGACCACCGTCAAAGTTACTTCAATCGTTCATCCACCAATGACAATTTCCTAAATAAAATTTGGACCTATTGATTATACCTTCAGGATCAACAGTTGCTCGGTCTCTTTCCTAGATTTGTAAAGGACATTTATTTTTGCATCTCAATGCCAGCCATCACTTTGTGTTGAGCCTAAATTTTGCAGATCAATATATAATAGTCGCTCATCCTGCCTCTATTTTCTTTGCCTCCTAGAGTTTGTAGAGGATGAATTTTCATTTTTGTGGTGAAAATGCTTTATGATCTTTTGTGGCAATAAAAGATTTTGGGTAGAGGGATATTTAGCTTGTTCAGTTGTAGATCACAACAATGACCACTCATCAATTCACAATTTTGTGTCTAGTTGTGGCAATCCACAACCCCCAAAGCTACCTATTTAGTTCATGATTTGCTTGTATCATTGTATGTTGTTTTTGTTTCAGTCAATAAAAGCACCTCACTTCATTTCACATTGAACCTAGAAAGTACAGATCGCAACCTCTCATTCAATAAAGAATGGAAATTCCTATGTTATCACTTGAGATCACATGAACGAATGTTGCTCCTTCTGCTCACTCTAGCTTATAATTCTATGCTCACTATGGCTTATAATTCACAAATTGTATGAAATGCCTAAAATTGGTTGCGTTAGAAGGGAGTGATTTGTTCTTGTTATAGTTTTCTCAAACCAAGCCAAGCTACAAAGAAAATATTGTGTGGATTCTAAGGTTAGTGAGCCAATGGGTATGAAGCATTGTTGGCCAAATCCCTATAACATATCTAGGAGATCAAGCGGAACTTGTCATACAGAGAAAGAGAGCACGTGCTTGTAGCAAAGGACAAGAAACCTTCCAAGCAGTGACTAAGAAGCGCAAGAATCATTAGTGCAAGAGGCCCTAGTCGGAGAGGACATATCGTTAACGGAGTTGTCAAATGACGTGTGCAACACTCACAAACTTATTAGCAATTTAAGGAAATTTAAACTTATTTTTACTATCGTATTAACAGAGTTGTCAAACAGACTGAGCACCAGCTTCTGTGTGCGCGTTCAATGAAATTTCACGCCCTACAATAGTGAGCAAATTCGACATTGTTGGAACCCAAATGATACCGTGTGTTACAATAAGTGACGCCTAGTGTTAGGAGTTTTTGACTAGGAAGACCACAACCTAAAACATCATTCTGCAACCATCACAACTAAATCAACTAAATCAAAACCATGAACCTAGAATCACAACTAGAACCATGAAATCAGAACCATGAACCTAGAATTACAAATGTCATGTTTGACTAGTCTAAGAAACATGTCTATTGCTTTTATTAGGATAATTTTAATATGTCAAATAAGATTAAAACTAAATTTTAGAGGATCTCCTATCACTTAGTTTTACAAGATCCCCTATCACATAAAGAAAGGAGATAAATTTTATGAGTTTCATAAGATCCCCTATCACGATAGTAAAAATAAGTTTAAATTTCCTTAAATTGCTATAAGTTTATGAGTGTTGCACACGTCATCTCACAACTCCGTTAACGATATGTCCATATAAGATAAATTTAAATTTACTTGAAATGATTAAATACAGATAGATAATAATAGTGTGCATATGGGTTCGAAGCCTTATTGGCCAAATCCCTAAACATGGGTAAAAATATCAACATTAATATGCTTTATGTCCCTTTTTTTTAACAATAGAAGCAAAACGCTAAAGGCTTATTATTCACAAACCTTTATTTCCTACCCTTATGCTCCCTAGCTTCCTTGCTTGATCCTCCGTCTACAACATTATCCATAGCTTAGTGGGTCACTTTCTCATGGTCTTGTTCAAAACTTGCATGGGATCATTAATCACTTTCTATGGTCTTCTTTTCACATGTAGTCATTTAGCTCCCTTCATCTTTAGCTTCAACAAAAATGATCTTTCAGGTTTGTAATTTGCTTACGGCCATTTTAGAATATTCTCCCATGAAAGACCGGGAACAATATGTAGAAACATATAACCAAGATATATCCTATCTAAACTCATGCAGGACACATCAAATAGATAAAAGCAAATCTATCAAGTAAGAGAGAGGAGACAATAAATTTACATGGTAAAACCCCAAGGAGGGGAAACATCCACGGAAGCGAGGCCTTCTATTATTCAAAACTCTACCAATTACATCAGCTAGAGCACAAACATGTATGGACTTCAAATGGGATCCATACAACTCTCAAGCATGTGGATGATCTAGCCCAAGAACTTATAGGCTCCAGACTAATGATCAACACCATAAGCCACCCTCCACCCTCTTTTGGATTCAAGACCAATTTCCTCAATTTATAGTAACTGGGAGAAACTTGGACCATTGATCATAAGGAACGATCAAGGATGGAGATCAACCAATCCATAAAGGTTTGATGATAATCTCATCAAGACATAAGGGTAAGTAGTGGATAAGAATGACCTATGAGTGTAGGTCACCATTAACCGAGAGATAGGTCACCACCAAATAACTCCCAAAACCATCTCCATGTGTACATGTGCAATATTACAAAAGTCTATTGAGGCCATGTGTACATGTATAAGTGCCCCACAAAGGATGTTATAATGATCATCATTATGACAATAAGTACAAAATTATGAATAACCAACCATGACAACATCAATATGCTCATGATGAAATGCTAAGAAACTCAAGATAGAGTAATAATCTACATAACCAATCTGTCTCTAAACTCTTTGCACACACCACTCTAGAACAAGTGAAACAAATAGAGAGCTAATTGCAAGAAAGAACATCCAAGAGTAAAGTCATGGATCATTATGGTAAGTCCACAATGTGTTAGAACAATCTCTCCAAGAAGACATGAATGGTCGCAGAAGATGAAGTTGAATGTGATCCAACAGGTTGAAAGTGTCAACGATCAATTAGAGTGCTTCTATCAAGACCTTGAACATGATCTCACAATAATCATCAAGTTCAACAAGTGCTCAAATATGCACCACATGTAATATAAAATGGTCTCCCCATCACAAATACATATTTCCAAGCAAAGCACTAAATTTTTGCCATCAAGAAATTGTGTCAAATAGACATATGCCACAGTCAAACAGAGGAGAAACATGTGGCCATTACTATCCTCAATAATCATATCGCCAAATCAATAGAATATGATATCACCATTGCATAGAGTATGAAATTTTATGCATTTTGAAAATAATTTCACTTAAAATTGTGTCCATATCAACAATTTATGACCATTTTGAAGTTCCAAAAAGAAGGTCTAGCCTTGGGTTCTTGGGAACAAATAAAAATCACTAGAATCAAATAGAATAATTCATTGGATACAAATATGTCATTGTGTAGAGAACTAAAAAATACATAGTCTGCAAAAAACCACACTGAAAACTGATGTCGTATGACAAAGTTATGGCAATTTAAAAAATACCTTCAAAATCTTCGTGTTAATCTCCACAAGCTAAGCTAGAAGTGACACGTGGTAGCCTTTGATTGGTCTGAATGGAACCCACCATATGTTGACACGGAAAGGTACAGAATCTAACATTGCATGCACTTAATGCTTATGTGGAAAGTACATGACACTGACGTGGTAAGTGTTGAAAGTGACACATGGTAGTGTACGAAATGACACATGGAAACTAAGATTGCAAGTTTTGTTTGGATGCACCTACTAATATAGAACATGCTAATTGGGTGGATGAGTCCACATGGTAGGGATGTGGTGAGTCCCCTAAATGATAATGTTATTAATTATAGTTGAGGGGGAATGGGTTGCCAAATACATAACATATTATTATAACCAATTGATCATATCCATCATATTTGATATTAAATACATTTATTATATTGTTGAATAACTAATTTAAAAATATATTACAGTGAATTGATGGCCCATGTTTGCTAGAAGAAATTCTCGATATCTTGGCAAATGATGGTTGATTGTGGCAAACAAATGGTCAATCTTGGCTAATTAGACTGCTCCAAACACATAGGTACAGTTATATCAACCAAAAAATACACCAATTTGTACAAATATAAAGTGCACCCACGAATCTTCAATCTTAGATGTGGTCCAAATAGAGACCAAATTTAGCAAAATGAACATTGATCTTGATTGTTTAGCATGCTCCAGATATAATGGTAATGTCAAATTTGGAAAAAAACAACTTAAGATTTGTAGAAACCAAGCATGTGACTTAGACCTGAATTTGCATATCTATAAAGAAAAATTGGGCCTAAAAAATCAAATCTGAAAATTTAGACTAGCAGATCTAAAAAATAAATTAGATCTACTTGCAAATTGATGCCAAAAAAAGAAAACTCAATCACTATTGTTGAATGCTCACGGAAGAAAATAGTAGATCTCCTATCCAATATTTAAAAAAAAAAAAAGTCCATCCAAGTAGTTAGATGTATGGCTATGATACCATGAAAGACCAAGAAAAATATGCGGAAACATATTGCCAATATCTATCCTATCGAAACTCCTATGGAAAACATCAAACAAATAAAACTAGATATATCAAATAAGAGAGAGCAGATAAGAAATTTGTGTGGTAAAACCCTAACGTGGGAAACATCCATGGAAGCAAGGCCTTCTTTATTCAAAACTCTCCCAACCTTCAATCTTAAAAACTCTCCCAATTACATCAGCTAGAGTGCACACATGTATGGAGTTCAAATGGGATCCATACAACTCTCAAGCATATGGATGATCTAGCTTAAAGACCCATAGGGTCCAAGCTAATTATCAACACCATCTAATGATCTACATCAGTGTCATTTTATGTATAAGATCTACAAGCATAAATGTGTTGGTAAATAATATATCACTCTTCTTTTTAGCACCTCATATTATTTCACATTTAACCTAGAAACCATTTGATTTTATTGTTAATATTGTTATCTTCCATTTTTAAGAAATGGAAGGCTCCAATTTTATGGTTGTGGGTGGCCAACACATGGTATTCTTTAGTAAAAGGCGAAATATGTATTCACTTTGTGTCGACCACACGACTTTGTAACCATGACCTCATCCTCCTCCCTTATCTATACTTCCTTCTTTATCTATTATCAACTGCGCCCATCAATGTGGGACAATATTTAACATCATCGTATCATAGAGGTTTAACATACTTTTCCAAGGTGTTTGTTGCTCCTTGTGCTCACTCCAACTTATAATTCACAAATTGTATGAAATGCCTAAAATTGGTGGCGTGAGATGGCAGTGATTTGTTCTTGTTGTTGATTTCTCAAACCAAGCCAAGGTGCAAAGAAAATATTTTGTGTGGATTCTCAGGTTAGTGAGCCAAATGGGTATGAAGCATTGTTGGCCAAATGCTATAACATATCTAGGAGATCAAGCGAAACTCTCTTGTGGAAACCATGCTTGTCGTTGCAGTGTAGAGAGAAGCGGGCATGGCCTCTCCATATGGAACATGTACTTTCAACCCAAAGGTTATAAATGCTTTGTTAGTATATTGTGTGCTATGGTTGTGTTGAAGTTCATGTTAGCACATGATCCTTAATACTAAGATGCCTGCCTTAATCTAACTACAATTATTGTGTTACATGGTGAATCTACAATTATCTCTTAGGTCATTTTAAAGTGATTGACTTTCAGATTTCTCACAAGCCTTTGCTACCAACCAATATTTTCCTCTTTGAAGGTCCATTAAACTCTGTGACCCTATCCAAAACAAATGGTTTGAATAAAATCTAAGAAATAGAAGCTTTAAAATCCTATCAAGCATGAACATTCTCAAGGGCAATTATATATTTCTGTTGTAGTGTCCACACACTAATGGGACTTGTGGAGATGCGTTGACCATTAATCGTCGTTGGACCACTGTCAAAGTTACTTCAATCGTTCATCCACCAATGATAATTTCCTATATAAAATTTGGACGTATTGATTCTGACTTCGGGATTAACAGTTGCTCAATCTCTTTCCTAGATTTGTAGAGAACATTTACTTTTGCATCTCAATGCCAACCATCACTTAGTGCTGAGCCTAAATTTTGCAGATCAATATTTAATAGCCGCTCATCATGCCTCTATTTTCTCTGCCTCCTAGAGTTTGTAGAGGATGAATTTTCTTTTTTGTGGTGAAAAGGATTTATGATTGTTTGTGGCAATAAAGGATTTTGGGTAGAGGAATATTTAGTTTGTTCAGTTGTAGAACACAACAATAACCACTCATCAATCCACAATTTTGTGTCTAGTTGTGGAAATCCACAACCCCCAGAGTTGCCTATTTAGTTCATGATTTGCTTGTATCGTTGTATGTTGTTTTTGTTTCAGTCAATAAAAGCAACTACTGAGTAGTGTGAAGACATGGATAGTGTAATTCCATAGGATTGTCTTGCTTGGGAATTAAAATTTATTTAACCACACATCGAATCTATGGCTCTTTTTTCGACTCATTTTCTGGGTCTTTATTATCTCCCAATTTGTCATCCGATCCAACTTCTAATTTAGATCCACCAATCTCCCAAAAAGGTCCAAACTTATTTTCTAGAGTTGTCATGAGGAGGACCATGTTGTAAGAAATATCAATGACTTGTTCTTCAAGATTTGAAAATATCTCCTCTATTTCATCCTGAGGGTTGTTACAATTAGACCCATCTTCCATGGCTAGGGTTTCGAGACTTCCTTCTTGAGCCAATTTTTTGATATTGCAACTTCCCACAAAAACCCCAAAGAAAACTGCTTTGATACCAATATGATCTATAAATTGTCGTGGATATTTCACTGGAACAATTCATCACAACATATCTTACAATATTCTTAAATATTTTACTATGTAGTTTATTACCTTAGATACTAGATTTATTATTACTAGTGTAGTGCTAAAAAATGTGGAAACATATTGCCAATATCTATCGTGTCTAAACTCCTATGGAAAACATCGAACAAAAAAAAGTAGATATATCAAATAAGAGAGAGGAGATAAGAAATTTACATGGCAAAACCCCAAGGTAGGGAAACATCCATGGAAGCAAGGCCTTCTATCTTCAAAACTCTCCCAATTACATCAGCTAGAGCGCACACATGTATGGAGTTCAAATGGGATCCATACAACTCTCAAGCATATGGATGCTCTAGCCTAAAGACCCATAGGGTCCAAGCTAATGATCAACACCATAAGCCACCCTCCACCCTCTTTTGGAGATCAAGCGGAACTCTCTTGTGGAAACCATGCTTGTTGTAGAAACAGTGTAGAGAGAAACATGCATGGCCTCTCCATATGGAACGAGTACTTTGAACCCAACGGTTATAAATGCTTTGTTAGTCTATTTTGTGTTATGGTTGTGTTGAAGTACATGTTAGCATATGATCCTTGATGCTAAGATGCACGCCTTAATGTAACTACAATTATTGTGTTACATGGCGAATCTACAAATATCTCTCAAGTCATTTTAAGTGATTGACTTTCATATTGGTTACAAGCCTTCGCTACAAATCAAGATTGTCCTCTTTGAAGGTCCATTAAACTTTGTGACCCTATCCAAAAAGAAAAAAAATGGTTTGAATAAAATCTAAGAAATAAAAGTTCTAAAATCTTATCAAGCATGAACATTCTCAAGGGAAATTATATATTTCTATTGTGGTGTCCACACACTGATGGGACTTGTGGAGATGCATTGACTGTTAATCTCAATGACAAATTCCTAAATAAAATTTGGATCTATTGATTCTGCCTTCAGGATTAACAGTTGCTCAGTCTCTTTCCTATATTTGTAGAGGACATTTATTTTTGCATCTCAATGCTAATTGTCGCTTAGTGTTCAGCCTAAATTTTGCAGTTGCTCATCCTGTCTCTATTTTCTCTACCTCCTAGAGTTTGTAGAGGATGAATTTTCATTTTTGTGGCGAAAAGGATTTAAGATATTTTGTGGCAACAAAGGATTTTGGGTAGACGAAGATTTAGTTTGTTTAGTTGTAGATCACAATAATGACCACTCATCAATCCACAATTTTGAGTCTAGTTGTGGCAATCGACAATCCTCAGAACTATGCGCGGGTTTTTGGCATTATACTTTTTAAATCAATTCAGATCACATAAATCATATATGCATGGGTTTCTAAAAATTGGCATATGTCATTGTGGGTGGCCAAAACATTGTATTCTTTAGTAAAAGGTGAAAGAGTTATTCACTTTGTGTCGACCACACGGCTCCATAACCATGACCTCATCCTCCTCCCTTATATATACTTCATTCTTTGTCTATTATCAATTGTGCCCATCAATGTGGGACAATATTTAACATCATCATATCATAGACTTTTAACATATTTTTCCAAGGCCTTTGGTGCTCCTTGTTCTCACTCCAACTTATAATTATATGTTCACTCCAGCTTATAATTCACAAATTGTATGAAATGCCTAAAATTGGTGGCGTGAGAAGGGAGTGATTTGTTCTTGTTATTGTTTTCTCAAACCAAGCCAAGATGCAAAGAAAATATTTTGTGTGGATTCTTAGGTTAGTGAGCCAAATGGGTATGAAGCATTGTCGGCCAAATCCTATAACATATCTAGGAGATCAAGTGAAACTCTCTTATGGAAACCATGCTTGTCATAGATGCAATGTAGAGAGAAATAGGCATGGCCTCTCCATATGGAACAAGTACTTTGAACCCAAAGATTATAAATGCTTTGTTAGTATATTGTGTGTTATGGTTGTGTTGAAGTACATGTTAGCACATGATCCTTAATACTAAGATGTCTGCCTTAATCTAACTACAATTATTGTGTTACATGGTGAATCTACAAATATCTCTCGGGTCATTTTAAAGTGATTGAGTCTCAGATTGGTCACAAGCCTTTGCTACAGACCAATATTGTCCTCTTTGAAGGTCCATTAAACTCTATGACCCTATCCAAAAAGAAAAAGAAAAAATTGTTTGAACAAAATCTAAGAAATAGAAGCTCTAAAATCGTATCAAGCATGAACATTCTCAAGGGCAATTATATATTTCTATTCTGGTGTCCACACACTAATGGGACTTGTGGATATGTGCTAACCATTAATCTTCGTTGGATCACCATCAAAGTTACTTCAATCGTTCATCCACCAATGACAATTTCCTACATAAAATAATCCTTCATATGTGCGGAACTAGGTGGATGGAATACATAGTGCCTTTCCTTATCATTTTCTCTCCAACTTACCTCTGCCAATGATCAAGCCATCAATGAGTCTCTCTCCATCTTAGCTCTGCTAGTGATCAAGCCATCAACGTGTCTCTCTCCAACCGCATCAACTTAGTTAGGAAACAAACCCCATGTTACTTTATGACAACTTATAGACCTATTGATTATGCCTTCAGGATTAACAATTGCTCAATCTATTTCCTAGATTTGTAGAGGACATTTATTTTTGCATCTCAACGTTTATTGTCACTTAGTGCTCAGCCTGAATTTTGCAGATCAATATTTATTCGTCGCTCATCTTGCCTCTATTTTCTCTGCCTCCTAGAGTTTGTAGAGGATGAATTTTCATTTTTATGGAGAAAAGGATTTATGATATTATGTGGCAACAAAGGATTTTGGGTAGAGGAAGATTTAGTTTGTTCAGTTGTAGATCACAATAATGACCACTCATCAATCCATAATTTTGAGTCTAGTTGCTACCTATTTAATTCACGATTTTCTTGTATCATTGTATGTTGTTTTTGTTTCAGTCAATAAAAGAAACAACTGTGCAGTTTGAAGACATGGATAATGTGATTCCATAGGATTGTCTCGCTTAGGCATTAAAATTTATCTAACCACACATTGAATATATGACTCTTTTTCGGCTCCTTTTCTGGGTCTTAATTATCTCCCAATTTTTCATCCAATCCAACTTCTAATTTAGAGCCACCAACCTCCCCAAAAGGTCCAAACATGTTTTCAAGAGTTTCCATGAGGAGCACCATGTTGCGAGAGATATCATCAAGTTCAACAAGTGCTCAAATATGCACCACATGTAATATAAAATGGTCTCCCCATCACAAATACATATTTCCAAGCAAAGCACTAAATTTTTTCCATCAAGAAATTATGTCAAATAGGCAGTTGTCACAGTCAAACAAAGGAGAAATATGTGGCCATTACTATCCTCAATAATCATATCGCCAAATAAATAGAATCTGATATCACCATTGCATAGAGTATGAAATTTTATGCATTTTGAAAATAATTTCAATTAAAATTGTGTCAATGTTAGCAATTTATGACAAATTTTAAAGTTCCAAAAAGAAGGTCTAGCCTTGGGTTCTTAGAAACAAATAAAAATAACTAGCATCAAATAGAATAATTCATTGGATGCAAATATGTCAGTGTGTAGAGAACTAAAAAATACATAGTCTACAAAAAAACACACTAAAAACTGATGTTGTATGACAAAGTTATGGCAATTTAAAAAATACCTTCAAAATCTTGGTGCTAATCTCCACAAGATAAGCTAGAAGCGCCATGTAGCAACCTTTGATTGGTATGAATTGAACCCACCATATGTTGACACAGAAAGGTACAAAATCTAACTTTGCATGTACATAATGCGTATGTGGAATGTACAAGACATCGACGTGGAAAGTGTTGAAAGTGACACATGGTAGTCTATGAAATGACACATGGCAACTAAGATTGCAAGTTTTGTTTCGATGCACCTACTAATATAGCACATGTTGATTGGGTGGATGAGTCCACATGGTAGGCATGTGATGAGTCCCCTAAATGATAATGTTATTAATTGTAGTTGAGAGGGAATGGGTTGCCAAATACATAACATATTATTATAACCAATTGATCATATCCATCATATTTGATATCAAATACATTTATTATATTGTTGAATAACTAATTTAAAAATATATTACAGTGAATTGATGGCCCATGTTTGCTAGAAGAAATTCTCAATATCTTGGCAAATGAAGGTTGATTGTGGTAAACAAATGGTCAATTTTGGCTAATTATACTGCTCCAAACACATATGTATTGTCATATGAACCCAAAAATATAGCAATTTGTAGAGATATGAAGTGCACCCACGAATCTTCAATCTTAGATGTGATCCAAATAGAGACCAAATTTAGCAAAATGAACATTGATCTTGACTGTTTAGCATGCTCCAGATGTAATGGTAATTCCAAATTTGGAAAAAATAGCTTGAGATTTGTAGAAACCAAGCATGTGACTTAGACCTAAATTTGTATATCTATAAAAAAATTGGACCTAAAAAAATCAAATTTGAAAATTTAGACTAGAAGATCTAAAAAATAAACTAGATCTACCTACAAATTGATGACAAAAAAAGAAACCTCAATCACTATTGTTGATTGCTCACGGAAGAAAATAGTATATCTCCTATCCAATATTTCAAAAAAAAAGAAGTTCATCCAAGGAGTTAGATGTATGGCTCCGATACCATGAAAGACAAAGAAAAATATGTGGAAACGTTTATATTGCCAATATCTATTCTATCTAAACTCCTATGGAAATATTCAAACAAATAAAAGTAGATATATCAAATAAGAGAGAGGAGATAAAACATTTACGTGGTCAAACCCCAAGGTGGGGAAACATCCATGGAAGCAAGGGCTTCTATCTTCAAAACTCTCCCAATTACATCAACTACAATGCACACATGTATGGAGTTCAAATGGGATCCAATATACAACTCTCAAGCATATGGATGATCTAGCTTAAAAACCCATAGGGTCCAAGCTAATGATCAACACCATCTAATGATCTACATTAGTGTCATTTTATGTATAATATCTACAAGCATAAATGTGTTGGTAAATAATATATCGCTCTTCTTTTAAGAACCTCTCCTTATTTCACATTGAACATAGAAAGTACAATTCACAACCCCTCATTAAGTAAAGATTGGAAATTCCCATATCATCACTTCAAATCACATGAAGGAATATATGCAAGCCTCCATTTTTAAGAAATGGAAGGCTCCAATTTTACGGTTGTGGGTGGCCACCACACAATATTCTTTAGTAAAATGCGAAAGAGTTATTCACTTTGTGTCGACCACACGACTCTGTAACCATGACCTCATCCTCCTCCCTTATCTATACTTCCTTCTTTATCTATTATCAATTGTGCCCATCAATGTGGGACAATATTTAATATCATCGTATCATAGAGGTTTAAAATATTTTTTCCAAGGCGTTTGTTGCTCCTTGGGCTCACTCCAACTTATAATTATATGCTCACTCTAGCCTATAATTCACAAATTGTATGAAATGCATAAAATTGGTGGCATGAGAAGGGAGTGATGTGTTCTTGTTATTGTTTTGTCAATCCAAGCCAAGGTGCAAAGAAAGTATTTGCATGGATTCTCATGTTAGTGAGCCAAATGGGTATGAAGCATTGTTGGCCAAATCCTATAACATATCTAGGGATCAAGTTGAACTCTCTTGGGGAAACCATGCTTGTCGTAGATGTAGTGTAGAGAGAATTGAGCCTGACCTGTCCATATGGAACAAGTACTTTGAACCCAAAGGTTATAAATGCTTTGTTAGTATATTGTTTGTTATGGTTGTGTTGAAGTACATGCTAGCACATGATCCTTAATACTAAGATGTATGCCTTAATCTAACTACAATTATTGTGTTACATGGTGAATCTACAATTATCTCTTAGGTCATTTTAAAGTGATTGACTCTCGGATTGGTCACAAGCCTTTGCTACCAACCAAGATTGTTCTCTTTGAAGGTCCATTAAACTCTATGACCCTATCGAAAAAGAAAATAAATGGTTTGAATAAAATCTAAGAAATAGAAGCTCTAAAATCCTATCAAGCATGAACATTCTCAAGGGCAATTATATATTTCTACTATGGTGT
>JASDQU010261854.1:1794-13445 GCA_032191745.1 Picea mariana
TTAATATTGACCTTTATTACATCTGAATATATTGATCTACCTATGTGTAGGTTAGGACCCTAACATGTCCGCCCCCTTAAAAAACAACCTTGTCCTCAAGGCTTGAGATGTGGAAACTGTTGTAGAATGGTAGCTGGTTCCCAAGTGGCAGCTGTTGGAGTTGTATCCTTCCACTGGAATAGAACTTCCTTGATGGTTCTCTGATGTAGGTGACACTCATGCTGGTTCAAAACTACTTCTGAATGTAGCCAAATGGATCCTTCTTCAACTAACTCAGGAAGGTTGGTTTGAATTTGGCACCTAGTTCCAATCACCTTGTTTAAGCATGAAACATGAAAAACATGATGTAGCTTCGACTGACTAGGTAGATCTAACTGATATGCAACTTGTCCCACACGCTTGAGAACTATATAAGGACCATAAAATTTGGGTGCTATCTTCTGAAAATGCTCAGCCTTGAGGGAAGTTTGCTTGTATGGTTGCAGTCGCAGAAACACCTGATCCCCTTTTGCAAATTGACGTTCAGAGAGACCTTGATCTGCTTGTTGCTTCATGCGATTCTATGCCATGACCAAGTTATCTTTAAGGGTACGAAGAATATCCTCTCAAACTGTATGTGTTTGGTCAATCACCTAAACCTTCAAGATACTCGGTAAGTATGAGAGAAATGAAGGTGGCTTCTGTCCATATATCGCTTCAAAAGGAGTCATGCGTGTAGTTGTATGGTAGGAAGTTTTGTACCACCATTCAGCTACGGGTAACCATTGAGCCCACTGATTTTTCATTTCAGAGGAAAAACACCTCAGATATGTTTCCAAACACTTGTTGACAGCTTCTGTTTGACCATCAGTCTGGGGATGATAAGCTATGCTGAGATGCAATTGGGTGCCCTGTAGCTTAAACAGTTCTTGCCAAAAATTTCTTGTGAAAGTTGGGTCATGATCAGAAACAATAGAGTGTGGCATGCCATGAAGCTTGAAGACTTGGTCCATGAAAATTTGAACCACCGTGGATGCAGCAAATGGGTATTGAAGAGCACATAAATGAGCATACCTGGAAAGGCGATCCACAACCACCATTATGACTGATTTATTTCCTGATTTGGGTAAGCCAGTAATAAAGTCCATAGAGATATCCTTCCAAATAGAAGGTGGAATCAGAAGCGGTTGTAGTGTGCCAAAAGATTTGACTATTTCTCCCTTGTTGCGTTGAAAAACCTCACATTCAATGAAAAAATTACGGATGTCCTGTTTCATACCATCCCAGAAAAAAGAACGTTTGACCCTGTCATAGGTTTTGGTGAACCCAGAGTGACCTGCTATGGGTGTAGCATGAAGCTCAGAAAGTACCATGGATTTAAGCTTTGATTGTTTTCTTAAATACAAATGGCCTTTGTATTGAAGCTCATCCTGGAGACAAGAGTACCCTAGGGAAGCTAGAGCATTGGTTTGCAATTGCTGGATCAGATGCAAACTTTTGGGATCTTGTAGCCATTCTTGGTGCACAACTTGGAGCCAATCTGGTACAATGAAGGAAAGAGAAAAAAGGGATCCTTCTTCATATTTTTAGGACAGTGCATCAGCCACCACATTGTCTTTTCCCTTCTTGTAAATGATCTCATAATCATATCCAAAAAGCTTAGTCACCTATTTTTGTTGCTCCGGGGAGGAAATGCGTTGTTCCAGAAAGTACTTGAGTCTTTGATGGTCTGTCTTAATTTGGAAATGTTTCCCCAAGAGATAAGGGTGCCACAGATCAACGACATGTAGAATAGCCAACATTTCTTTTTCATAAATGGGTTTGCCTAAATTCCTTTCAGATAGTTTCTTGCTAGTGAAGGCCAAAGGTCGACCCTCTTGCATAAGGAAAACATCGATTCCTTTCCCTGAGGCATCACATTCCAGCACAAAGGTCTTTGTGAAATCAGGAAGGTCCAAAACCAGAGTGGTGCACATGACCATCTTCAAGGTTTGAAAAACTTGAGTAGCAGCTGAAGTTTAAGTGAAAGAGTTATTTTTGAGGAGAGAAGTGAGAGATGCTGCAATGTTTCCATAATTCTTAACAAAATTTTGATAATACCCTGTTAAGCCCATAAATCCACGCAAGATTTTGAGAGTCTTTGGGTGCTACTAGTCTTGCATATCTTTGATCTTTTTTGGATCCACCCTGACACCATCCTTGCCAACCAGATGACCCAAGTATTCTACTTCTGAGGCACCAAAAGCACATTTAGACTGTTTCAAGAAAAGTTGGTGCTGAGAGAGTAGATGGAGAACTTGATCCACATGAGTAATATGGTTTGTCTAGGTTTTGCTATAGATGAGGATATTATCAAAGAAAACTAAGACAAAATGAGGGAGAAAGGGATGGAAGACATGATTCATGAGGCTTTGGAAGGTTGAGGGGGAATTAAACAAACCAAAGGGCATGACCAAAAAATCATAGTGGTCCTCATGAGTTCGAAAGGCCATCTTGGGAATGTTTGCCTCTTTCATACGTATCTGGTGATAGCCCAAGCAAAGATCAAGTTTAGTAAAGAATTGGGCGCCACTCAATTCATCCAGGAAGTCATCAATGACAAGAATGGGAAATTTGTCTTTAACGGTCAGTTTGTTGAGGGCATGGAAGTCAGGACACATTCTCCAAGAACCTTCTTTCTTCAGGACCATGACTACATGAGAAGAGTAAGGGCTTGTACTAGGGTGGATAACACCTGCATTAAGGAGTTCCTGGACCATTTTCATAATTTCATTTTTTTGTGAAAAGGCATGGTGATACAGACGGATATTGGGAGGAAGGCTTTCGGGTACAAGGGGAATGGAATGATCATGAACACCACGGGAAGGAGGGAGTCCTTGAGGAGTGGAAAATACCATTTGATGTTTAAAAAGGAGGGCTTGGAGGTCTTGCGGCACCGGGGGTGTCTTTGTTGCTTGTATGGCATGGAGTTGGGCAATGACACTAGAATGACCTTTTTTGAGCATCTTTTCCATGTGATGGGAACTAATGACCTCAGGTGAACCAACAATGATGCCTTGGAATTTATATTGGTGGCCTTCCTGGTTGAATTGTATGGTTAATTCCTTAAAATTCATGAGAATGGGACCCAGAGTTCTTAGCCAGTCTGCACCCAACACAATGTCGCAACCACCCATGTCGATAGAAAAAATATGGGATTTTAGGTGGTAGTCACCGATTTGGAGATGCACATTTTCACAACGCCTTCCACATTTCATGGAACCACCATTGGCAATCATGATTTGGAAATTGTTGACGGCATGGATGTAGCAATGAGTTTCTTGGGCAATGCGACGATGAATAAAATTATGGGTGCTTCCACTATCAACCATAATGATGACCTTCCGATGCTTGATGTAATCGATTAACTTGAGGGTTTGGGGAGCAGAGAAGCCAGTGAGAGCATTGAGGGAAATGACTAGTTCCACTTAGGGAGGGTCTGAGGGAGGGATTATGTCAGTGATTTCAGGTGACTCAGACACAAGGGGAGCTTCAACATCCTCTTCCAAAATATCCTTAAAGATGGCCATAAAAATATTTTGTTCCTTACACTTGTGGCCCAGGAAATATTTGTCATTACAATGATAACAAAGGCCTTTGAGTTGGCATTCAACCATTTAAGCCCTGATCAATTTTTGGATCTTTAATAGGGTGGAGGGAGTAGTGGGATTTATGGGCTTAGGGAAAGGGATAAAGGAGGGTTTTTGGTTTTGAGAGGATACAACCTGTTGTGCTTCTTTAGCTCTTTTAGTAGCCTCCACCCAAATCGAGGGTCGAGCCATGAGAACATGGGCCTGAATCTCATCCTTGAGGCCACTGATAAAACACTCTCGAAAGAAAGCATCGGTCATGCCCTCTGTTCGAAAAGCTAGGCACTCAAAGGTAGCTATGAAGTCTTCTACTGTTCCTGATTGTTTCAACTTTGTCAAACGATCCAAATGGTTGGTGTCCATGTCAAAGCATTCATAAATATCAATCACAAATTGGGTCCAAGAAATATACCCTTGACGGGAAGTTTTTCTCCATTGACACCATTGCCAATGTTCTTTATCTAGATGGAGAACACCATAACGGAGTTTGGCCAAGTTATCTGTAATGTCGTACAAAAAGAAATAATGTTCCATTTGGGTTACCTAACCAGTGGGGTCCAAGCCATCAAATTTGGTCACATCCACTTGCAGAAGGCGTAGGTCACATTGAAAGTGATGGGGCTAAAAGGTATGGGAATGGGAGGAATGTTCACCTTTAGTATTTGGAGGTGCATCTGAGAAAGGGTCATCTGTAGGGATCTTTAGTTTGGTGCAGAGTGATGCAAAGACAGATTCAATATGGGTGGTCAATTCTTGTTTGACTTCCTCCATTGAGGACTGCATGGTTGTATTTATGGTTGTATTGATGTATGTATTGATGGAGGCAACAGTAGCATTGAGTTGTTTCACTTCTTTTTGGGTCTTGAGGAAACCATATTGCAAGGTGTTGAAGAAAGCTTCTAGGTCTTGGCTACGGGTATGGACCATGAGGATGGGTGAACTGAAAAGGGGCGGGCGGGGTCAAATTTTATTCTGAAAAATGATATGGATGAATGTGATAAGGGCAAAGAGATGAATCCAATGGAATAGGTCTCAAATAATGGTGAAAAAATTTCTAGACCTTTTTTTTTTTTACACCTGCAGAGTTATACATCGGTCTAAAGAATACTGCAACGATGAAATCCCCAAATTCTTAACTAGAAAGACATGTGTATTTACTTGGTAACCCGAACACAGTTGCACGACAATAGATCTTGTCTATTTTAATTTGTTTATATTTCTATCTCCCCAAGGGTTAGGTATTCAAGGGTTCTATAGACAAGGGTTTGCCCTTTGCTATAGCTCTCTGATATATGTGCGGGGTCCAATAGTAGTACTCGATCCAATATCTCAGGGCACTAACTAAGGAGGATAGACCGTACCTTTAACCATACTACCCGACTACCCAGGTACTAGAGAGTATCTTCTCGAGTGCTGTTCTCGGTGGCACTATAGCAGTCAGGTGTCCGATCGGTTTATCCAAAGAGGGCTTCATGAAATCTAGGTCGATCCGTACATAGGTGCTGTCTGATGCGCTACCACTTGAAGGGGTACCAATGGGGGTGGCCAACAGATGTGTCCTTAAGAACCAATTGTATTTCTTGCATGTATGAATCCCTCAACCACGAGTTTATGTGTGTAACGATAGATCTCTGTGGCTTAAAGATGTCAGAATACGTCTCTACCCTGAAGAAAAAATTCCCATAATTTTTGCCAAGGAAAGTGCTATGATACTACTTGTAATATACCAGATATAAAAAGTATGCAGAACAAAAATAAAATGCTAGTAATGGCAGAATAACAGTAATATAACCAACATAATCTCCACAATAACACATAAATGATATAAGAATAACAACATAAATAGCACTTTGATTCATAAAGCAATGTTCACGAGCCTCTTCAAGGGGGCAACCTCCAGTCGAGCAACGCTCTGTTACAATAATCTCCAAGCTAGGGTTTTCATACCCTCGACCCTTATTTATACTAAATATGTCTATCAAAAGAAGCATCTAGAGGAAGATCCTTCTAGAAGCGGAAGCTTCTATTAGGTCTTCTTACATCCGCCTTATTCTATTTTATTGAAAGGCCTTATTAATATTTACCTTTATTACATCCAAATATATTGATCTACCTATGTGCGGGTTAGGACCCTAACATATTAAGTGATGTTGGCATGCCCTAATGTCACCAGCCCATGGTACCACCATTTGTGAACTTCTCCTTCCAAGTGATGGGTGGCATACTTAATTTCTTTGGCTTTGGTTATTGGGTTAAGTTGGAGGTAAGTGTCTAACTTATGTACCCATTCCCTAACCATGCTCTTTGTAGAGTCATTGAAGGGTGGAATNATGTTGACACATAGGTATTACTCCCTTCAGGAGTCCTACCACCTCTATGGTTGGACTCTGCATGGTTTCCATTGGTACCACCCCGATTTTGGTTTTCTTGGTTTTCGGAAAACTATTGTGTTAGGAATTGTGTCAATTGTTGTTTCCCATTAACTATGGACTCCAAAATCTATATGGATCTGTCTTCATGATGGTCCTCCATAAATCCCTCTACTTCTACTTCTTCTAATGATTATGGTCTTGGGGTAGGTTTCTTCCTGTGTCCTCTAGTTTTCCTTGGCATTAATGCCTCAATAAATCACAGGCTAGAAAGATCACCATCTCTGATACCACTATAATGTTCCCAACTAGTATAGGAGAGAATTTTATATGTTTCTACCCAAAATTCATTGTTTCTTCTTATATGAATGTGTTGTTAATTTCTTATAGATAGTTTTCTCGATGAGGAACATTTTCAAACATATAGCATACATTCATCACAAAAAAATGGAGTAGATAATCATGGAATCTTATTATGGATAGAAAACTCCCAAAATTAGTACAATGATGTCTAATCTCTATAATAACAGCTGCAAAATACTACTGAGCACACATCTAATGGTTGGGAGGAAACTACACAATCTACTACATAAACACACAAGAAAAACCTGGAATGATGCCAACCTATGGTGTCCACTGATCCAAGACTCACCAAGAATTACTCTGCTCTGCTCCGAAAAATCGATCTACATTCAACCCCCTCCTGAGCTCCTCAAAAATTTGGTGTGACAGATGGCTACAAACCCTAATTCTCAGAGGTCTTCATGGGATAACTACGAGGTGTCTAAAAGAGCCTCGTGATACAACCTATGGGTATGCCCCTTTTTATATATGAAGACAAACCTACTGGAACTTGCATATATGAAGCTCAACCTCTTCCTATAAATCATTGTAAACACCATGCACAAGTTGATATGCTTCCCAACTCCCTCCAATTTGAAATCAAACACCTAATGAACTCTAATGAGAAATCCTAATGAATCCTCCTCTTGTCTAGCTAGGGTGATTATTGCACCACCGAAACTAAACCTGCAGTGGAAGGGTTTTACCCAAAACCCCAACAAAAACACTATCTACAAGAGCACTCAATAATATATCAAATCATATTCCAAAGGGAAGGGTTACTCCTCTATTTATCCTTTCTTTGGACCTTCTAGATATTTCCCCCATTTTGACCAAATCAAATCTTCACTTTATTTTCCCTCTAATTCCATTAAATATAATTGTTTATTTGATTTAATGCCACTTTTAGGATTTGTCATTCTTTTACCTGGTGACACCAAGTAAACTTCCTTGACTCCCCTTTTTTCCTTGTTGACTATAGCCTACGTGAGTCATATAGACTATATTGAGTGATCCTCCATCATAGTCAATTGGAAGGGGACATTACACTCTTCTACACATCAACCCTTTTTAAACTTGCAATTGCAAAATTAACAACATGAATATGTCCAATATGATAAATGACATCCCCCAAAATTTCCACAACTCAAATCTAACGTACGATAAAAACTTAGCTTACATTTTACAAATAGGTTGGGCATTTCTAAAAGTCTTTTATGACTAAAAATGAAAAACCAAGTATATAGGCTTATGAAAAATGACTTAACAAATCATTTACAATTTGAACCACTCAAATTGAATGAGTGTTGGGACTTGGGCATGCATTTTAGTGTAGCATGGCATGCATTTTGAACCAAGGCAAATTTTACACCAACGCAAAATTTTCCCTCTTTGTCCTAGAAGACAATTTTTGGTCTTTTTGCAAGGCAAAGGGTTTTAAGTTTCAAATTGCAAAAACAAATGTATAGAAAGATGTACTACTTTTCTACAAACATGTAACTTGTAATATTCCCTGTAATATTGACCTATTTATTCTATTGCATAAATTAGAGTTAAGGTTTATTCCATTTTTGTATGTATTATTGGTTGGCTAGAAGTCATCGACCTTGATTTCTCTCATAACCCTCCATCCTTTGATTCATCAAAAGGTCATGAATCTTTGTGATTAGTGACATACTTTTCAATTACTTCCTAATTAATTTAGCAAGCAACTGAAAAGTTGTACATTTAATTTTCAATCCGAGGTCATATCCCACTTATGAATTGTCGTGCATTGTATATGAAAGTGCAGTGTTGTTGTTATAGAGTTGTAGTAATTTTAATGTCACAAATCGATATTTTAAGATACTCAATTAAGTCACCAATCTATACTACTTTTTGAATTGTAGGAAAATAAATGTCAGACTTGCAGGAAAGGAAATCACACTTGTGGAAGATAAATCACACTTGTGGAAAGTAAATCACACATATAGAAAGTAAATCATACTTGTAGAAAGTAAATCACACTTGCGGAAAATAAATCGCTCTTGTAGAAAGTAAATCACACTTGCAAAAAGTAAATCACACTTGCGGAAAATAAATCACTCTTGCGTAAATGAAAACACACTGCAGAAAAGTAATTCTAATGGTGACTTGCTCAAGTATGATGATAATATTGACTTGCTATAACAATTATGTGTTTGTACATTCAATGAAAATTTGTAAAATCAATAGAATATCAATCACAAATAGTTGAAGAGCAAAGTTGTTCACAAATATGAAAGAAATAAGAATAAAGTAAATTTGCAAGTGAAATTGCAACAACAAAGCTGCAACATAAAAGTTACAACAAAATGAATTGCAGCAATGGGAGTTGCACCAATGCGAATTGAAACAATGTATGCGATTATAAACTTACATAGTCGAATCAACACTAAATTGCAGCTTATGATTGCATAATCCACAACACAAAGAAACTAAATATTAACCACACCGGAATTGCAATTAACTATTTATGATATCTGGAACTACAACAATATAAAGAGATAAAATAACTATGGAATTAAATGAATAATAATGACATGATAATCCTACTCTTAATGTACAGACAATACTTGACTAAGGAGGGGGGCCTACCAGTCCCCGAGGTGTAGGACAGTGGGTGACAGAGTATGTTGTTAAGGCTCTTCGTGATGTTAAAGTCACTGGTTCGAAACCTGTGGGGACAAAAAATCCAGCCATGCTAAGGTTTGGTGTGGCTCAGGCCGGTTGCAATCCTCGGGTTATTTTGACAACTTATATTCCCCTAAGTCACAGTTTCTTAGCCACATGTTATTCCTACATGTCATGGACAAACTAACAAACAAAAAGAAAGGAGGGGGGCCTACCCCCTTAGACAAGGCACTAGAATATGAAATTATAATCACATGAACACTCAACACATCATCATGCAAACAGAAGGAGAAAATGAGATTATATTTCCGAAGTCTTAAGTTTTACAATATCGCCATATGTTATCAACAAAATCATTCCCCGAGCTCAAGGAAAGTTGGGGTTTTTATACAATACATTCAATGTCTAAATAAAACAAGGAGATAGATGGACAATCATGAGAATCCATATTTTCAACCATTTACATTGATATTGTTGATTTTTAGAAAAGAGCAGGCATATAATTACTTAGATCATCTAAGCGACAGTTGGTAGATGAACTAATCTCTCTTTTGGTTGTCCACTTGCCTTCTATCATCTCTATATGTGAGGAGTGATCTCTGACCAATCACTGATGTGTTGGAAGACTTTTTCTTGGAGTTGAAACAACATGGGTCACATTTGAAGTTGTGGCAGCTATGTCATGCTCGGAGTTGCAACACTTGTAGAGTTGTAGCTCCTATAGTGAGTTGAAGCCACTGTAATTGATTCTATATAGCATTGTTAGTGAAAGAATGTAACAATTTTCCTTAAGGATATGTAATAATAGCATAAAAATGACATATGGGAGAATATTCATACCTATGTGAAAAAGTAAGACAAACTAGATGAGAAATATATCAAAAGAGAGTGAGTAGTGAAAAAATGGTAAGGAAAAATGTATTGAACGGGTGTTGAAAATATGCCAATTTAGGCAACTATCAATTAGAAATCATCCTTAGTGGATTGTAAATGCATTCCTAATTGTAAAAACACGTTAAAAACAATTAATAATCAATTTACAACTTAAATATTAAATTATGGAGTATTATCCAAAGTTTGAAACACTCAAATTGAATGAGTTTTCATACATGGGGATGCATTTTAGTGTAGCCTAGCATGCAATTTGCACCAAGGAAAAATTTACCCTCTTTGTCCTACATAACAAGTTTTGGTATTTTTCCATAGAAAATGGTTTTAAGTTTCAAATTGCACAAAAAATGGTATAGTCAATAGATGTACAACTTTTCTAATGATCCCCACATACCTTCTTCTAGGATCAATGGATTTAAACTTCCAAACCCCAAGCAATCTACTTAGATAGCTAACTATTTTATCTCCATTTGACATTGTCTATTATAGGAGGAGGATGTTAGGTTTATTCATATCAATAACCCTTTTCAAGGCTCATTTTTTGAAGGGTATGATTGATCCCTGAGAATTAGATGCTATATAGATCCTAAGGAACCTTTAATAGGGGCATTGTACAATCCAACAAACCCTTCCATTGCCAACTATTTACCAAACATAATCACACTCATAGATATGTTTTTGAGAAAAATAAGTCGACTTATTGCCTCTTCTTGGAGCCCTAGTACCCCTTCCATAGTTTAGAACTAAAACCCCTTCAATTTCCCCCTCTTAGCTATAAATTCCGATTTTCCTGTAGGTGGATTCAAACATTATTATAAAGATGCATTAAATATCTCTTAAAGAATATTGTAGAAAAAAACTAAAGATCACAAAAAGCATCACATATAGGAAAAGTATGAGTCAAAATGGTATTGATCTTCCATAAAATTGTCATAATGGTAGGATATTTATATGACATACATCACAGTTACAGTCTCCCTTACAAAACTGGCCAACAAAGTGAAATATAGATCCCACACATTTGTTCTCTCTGAAGATTCCTCCTACTGTATCTGATCTAACAAGCCTCTCTTTTCCTATAACTCTACTTACAAGATTTATATCATTGTGTTTTGATAAAAAATGACAAAATGTAGAACGTTTTGAGAATTCATATATATTTATATAATCCCCATGGGGGAAGCTTCGATTCATACAAAAATTATGAAATTCAATCATAATTAGCTTTAGATGTATTTACAGGTCCTTGAGTTAGTTTTTATAGTTCATGGTTTTAGAAACATGTCCCTACGATCTACGTTTGACGATGGGGCACCATGTGGCCCTAGCGATAACTGTCGAATAAGAGTCAGACTACTGACGATGATTGGACTCCATCGAAAGGCCGACAAACGTCGAGGAACCAAGAAAAAAATAACAAAATTTTAATAATTACTTAGTAATGTCCGATTGTATGGTCAATTTTATCCATACTGTTGAAACTCCCTATCGAGATTCAACACCATATGTAGTAGTGTCCATATATGTGTGCATGGGTAGTGTTATGCATGTCTCACAAGTTTAACCACTAGATTTGGGTACCTCCATGGTTATCTCAAGGTACTAGATAAATATATCATTTGGTGGGCCTTTGTTAAGCCCTAAATAATGGCTCATTACCACTTAATTGGAGTATATTACATTAGTAATGTTATTTTATTTATGTCGACTTTATTCCATTAGTTGTAATTATACCTCCTAGTCTCCTATATATACCAAGGAGACATTTTCATTTTAAATCATCTTGTAA
>JASDQU010261855.1:0-15586 GCA_032191745.1 Picea mariana
TACTTATATTTCAGGGTGGCAGGATGGGGCAAGGACAGGTGGTTGTAGCCAAAGAAAATTGGGGGTTGTAGCCTCCTTCTGGTTGTAGCCAGAGATTTGGGGAGTTGGAGCTTCCCTCAGGTTGTAGCTTGAGAAACTAGGGGGTTGGAGCCTCCTTCCAGTTGCAGCTAGAAAATAAAGGAAGTTGGTGCTTCCAATGAATGTAATTCTTCAAGACATATAAGAAAAAGCATTCCGTGGTTTTCTCTCGATTTGGGTTTCCATGTAAAACACTGGTGTACTATGTATGTGTGTGATTTTTTATTTATTACTTCTCATTATTGGATAATAATTCTACATTGATATAACATTTGAAGAAAAATGATTATAATTACATTATTACTGATTCAGCCCCCCTCTCAGTAATCCAACACATAAGGCCATAACTCTCAAACCGTGAGGAGTTATGTGACATTCCACATACCACCGAAAATGGCATGACAAGCACTATCCATCTAGGATAGTTTCACCAACAACTTCATTAATCTTCATTTCATTATTCCACATACAAGCATGGGTCCTCCATCTCAATGATCCATCTTTATCAATTGGTTTCCACTTGGACATATATCATTCTCATCAAGGGCATCATATCAATCAATTACTTGACATCAATCGATGACATCAATCAAACCAAACCATTTACATTGACATATGATCCAACATTATCCCAAATAATCAAACCATTGGCATCAATGACAACATGATCCAACACATATTTGGTTTGAAATTCTTGTGATCATGTTTTTCATTGATTGAGCTCACCACAGGTCGACCAAGCCTTTTTTGTATGCACAGGAAATGCCCGTGGACAAACACAACAATCCAAAGTGGTCAATTTCAGACTCAGATTGTGGGAACAAACAGGTTGACTTTTGATGGTGGATATCCATTAGGCCAATCAAATTGATGGTTTTCGTGCATTGAGAGTGTCGAAATCACATGGGGTTTAACATCAAGAGAGAACCCATGAAGTACAAGAATTACCCGAAGCCTGAACACCCAAAGTCCCGAAGTGAATCTGGACCGTTCATCAACAAGGACATGTGGAGGCAGATCATTCGGTTCGATGATTTTCCTCCGGGATATTTCCAAGCACAACATTCGAAACTACCGAAGCCTGAACTTCCAAAGTGAATCTGGACCATTCATTAGCAAGGACATGTGGAGGCAGATCATTCACTTCAACGGTTTTCCTCCGGGAGATTTCCAAGCACAACATTCAAAACTCCCGAAGCTCGAACTTCCAAAGTGAACTTGGACCATTCATCAACAAGGACACGTGGAGGCAAATAATTCACTTCGATGATTTCCCTCTGGTAGAATTCCAAGCACAACATTCAAAAATCCTGAAGCCCAAACTTCTGAAGTGAATCTGGACCATACATCAGCAAGGACACATGGAGGAAGACCATTCACTTCAGTGATTTTCCTTCTGGAGATTTCCAAGCACAACATTCAAAAACTCCCGAAGTGAATCTGGACCGTTGATCTCAAATCAACAAGACCCATTGATCCTTGCAGTAGGTAAATATCACTCAGATCACAGACTGTAATCAGATTGACGAACACACTTCATTGTGGGGATATAAACTGCTCGAACATTAATTTTCCAATGCAGTCCCGCAATTGGATCCGTGGTATTGTTGGAAGGGTACGTGGCAGCTTGTGGGGGATTGTCGGGGCAGGAGCGGTGTGGACCCAAACCAACCTCAACAAACTTCTGCAATCACGTGCTTAAATGACATCATGTCACCGCGTCGCCTCCACTTCACCTCCACTCATTCCACTCACTACTCTCACTCCTCTCACCACCCGACACTTGTCCTCCACTCACCTCCACACATCTTGTCTTCCTATTGGACACCCGCCTTCACATCTCCCTGTTCAAAACCAGTTCATCACAGCGAAAGTGAGGATAAAGGTCAATTACAGTCAAGATGTAGTGCGCTTAGCTTCCGAAATCTTAGACACATACAAAGCATTAAGTCTTAGTCACAGGTCGACGCAGATTGGTTCCATAACACTTCAACAGACTCTGCTCATGCAGCTAGTTGTCTCCAGTGGCCTCCAACAACTCACAGGCATGCCATTACTCAACACATAGCTCTGTTCTGTCACTCTGAGGCCTATTTTCTACCAATTCAGTTCCTCCAACGCACACATCAGTTCTGTCTCAGAGACAATAGTAGTTTTTAATTGATTAATTCCAACATTTTCTTAGATTAGATACAAGAGTGATCTTCTGTGTGTGATAAGAAACACTCTTGTTGATTAATTCCAGTGTCATAGTCAAGTTAATAATTTGTTTTACGAACAACTACCTAAAATTAGGTCTCAGTCCCCTAAGGACGAGAACCTATGCAATCTGTTAAATAGGGGGTCTTCGAATGTTTTGAGGGTCAGATTTTTGGGAAAGGATAGCACTACATCAGACTGGTTGGAACTGTTCTATGCATGGATTAAAGCTCTCTACCTGGTAAACATACTCTTGATGACAATGTTTCGTTCAAATCTTCATGTGTTTTTATTCTTATATTGAATACAGTTTTTGATTTGTGCAAAGTACATTTCATTTCCTTTCAGCTATTGTATAACTTATTTTTACTGATATGCAACCCGTCAAACAACTAATGCTTTGGTGAATATTTGTTTTTATTGCAACCTGTGGAAGTAATTGTGTTTTTGATACATGTTTAGTGTCATGAAATGATATTTTAAGTATTGAACTTCTTGTAGCAGATTATTCATCGAGTAGTCTGTTGTTTCCCTTTGTTTTCTATTATTTCACTGGTCTATCATTAATGTGCCACTATCCAAGGAGACCCTCATCCATATCATTTTTCCAACCCAACCTTGCTTTTATCTTGGTAGAACAACCCTTGGACGAATCAACAAACAATAAAAGAAAAAACCATTCTAAATTGATAGGTGGCCTAGCTTTTCCCTTTAGCAGTCAGGTGCAGACTTTAGGACCAACAACATCAACAACACACATAGTTTTCATGTGAGAGTTTGGTTTTAATTCCTATATATGTTTCCTTTCGTATGGAGCATACATGCATGGTTGAGATTTTCTCCATACTTTCATGAAACTGATGATGTGCTTAGGTGATGGTGGGGATGCATCCATTGTGGTGTAGGGGAAATTACTATGGTTATTGTGATTTGTAGGGTGACAATAACATTGAGAAAAAGAGTGGGAATTTGTAGGGGAATGGTTACAGGGATGCATATTCAAGGTGTAATATGCCTAAAAGTATATTACATTACTGATCATGTACTAATATGTTATAGTTTTGTTATTATGTAAATAGGCATTATAATGTAAATGATAAGTCTATCTTAAGTCATGACCTTTGGTCTATGATAAGTCATGACCTTTGCCAAGGAAATGACTTATCATTCTCCACGTGTATTTATATACACATATTGTATTTCATATGATGTCAAGTAAATGTGTAAAATGGATAGTAAATAAAATATTATTTATTATGGATATATGGAATTATGTTATGTATTCATGATGTTTTCATGAAGTGGACCACAAAATCCACTTCATTTAGTATGAGAGCGGTCTTTTTGTTGGCCTGTGATCAAATTTTTGGTTGTTCATTTGGTATGTGATCAAGTGGATTTTGGAGTGGCATAATGAAAAAGAGAAAATAAAAAAATCTTCAAAAATCTCCACATTGGTGGCCCATTATTTTCTCTTAATATAGAAAAAATAAGGAAGAAGAAAAAATAAAGAAAAAAAAAGTGGTTTCAAAAGAACCCATGGTAATTTGCCATGGTATTGGGAAAATACTATAAGGAAAATAAGTGAAGAAGAAGAAGAAGAAGAAGAATAAGGGAGGGTAAATATTTGATTTTACCATTGGTGGTTTACATGCTCGTGGTTTTGGTAAACCATTGGCCCATGGTATTTCCTTGACCCGTGGTTTTGGTAAACCATTGGTGTGTGGTTTTTTATATTACTATTATTATTAGCAAGTGATATAGAAGGATAAGTTTTTCATAAGGAATATTTTGAAAAATGGTAAATAATATTTAATTACTCTATATTAAAGTATTAATATAAAAGTAAAATACACTTCAATAATATTAATTACTTTATATTAAAGTATTAATATAACTATTTCATAAGAAGTGAAATGGAAAATAAGGTTCAATTCACTTCTGGGTATGCTTTGGAACCAATCGATATTTTTATATATATGTTAGGGAGGATCCAGAATGAGACCGTAAGAATTTCCATTGACCTTGCTAGTCGTTGGAACTATATTGATATTAAATTGGCAAATAAATCACAACTTGCAGAAGATGAAGTTAAAAGAGCTCTTACACAAGAGTATGATGATGTGGTTAATAATTTAGAATTAAACATCAATGAGTACTCCCCAAAATGCTATTTTTTTGTGTTACAAACAAAGGAAGTTGATGTAGTCCTAGGGAACTCTTGGTTGAAATCTATTGGTACTTTTACCATTAATGTTGATTAAAAGAACATAGAATTTGAGCATCTTACCAATAAAATAATGTCGTGAGACATTAATTCAAAGCACCTTGCTCTATCATCAAATTCAAATCAGAATGGACAACAAAATCACACCGAATTAATGAAAAAGTTAAAAAAGTTGAATGAAATTCTTATGAGCAAAGATGAAGAAATTGTGCAAAATCAAACAGAATTGGAGAAGAAAGATACAAAAATTCATAAATTTCAACAACAAATTAAAGAGTCACCACAAAAAATCAGTAATATAAAAAGCATTCATAAAAAAGAGTTCGAAATATCAATAAAGAACTATTGTCCAACGATGATGAAATTTCTTGTTTGAGAAATCATAATTAAAGTCTACTTGTACATATGAAGAAATTGAAGAAAAAGAGGAAGGCACAACAAGAAACCCAAACCATGGATAAGGGCACTAGCACCAACTTGATCAACATGGAAAGACCTATTGTTCTTAATAATGAAGTAATATCAGTGGAAGTGTTTCTAGAAGTTGATCTTAACAAACAATTCTATGGTAAAGCAACATCCACAGATTTAGTTGAAGTTGACATATCGCTGATCGCCACTACTAAAGTCATAGGTCAGTCGAAGGATGTTGTCACACCAATAAATACAAAAAAATCATATATCATCATGATGACTCAAGTAAATCACGAAAAGACTAAACCATAAATTAAGAGGGGTAAAATTCCTAGGCATCTGAATATATCTGTGCCCCAAAGTCAACAAAGAAGAACATATCCATAATCTTATCGTCAGAGAGTTCCAGAAAAAATACACCTTGAATGGATTGATTCTTTTTTGATGCGGCAATATTGTTCAAGACTTCGATTGTTGTATCGACTCACATATTCAACTTTATATAATCAATAATGGTTATAAAAGAATGGCTTTCTATCAGAAGAGTTTGTCATTCCCTATGCTTTGAGGACAAAGAATTTTTAAGGGGGGAAGACTTGTAATATACCTAAAAGTATATTACATTACTTATCATGGAATAATATGTTATAGGTTTGTTATTATGTAAATAGGAATTATAACGTAAATGATAAGTATATCATAAGTCATGACCGTTGGTCTATGATAAGTCATGACATTTTCCAAGGATGTGACTTATCATTCCCCACGTGTATTTATATACATGTATTGTATTTCATATGATGTCAAGTAAATATGTAAAATGGATAGTAAACAAAATATTATTTATTATGGACATATGGGATTATGTTATGTATTCATGATGTTCTCATGAAGTGGACCACTAGTCTATCCACTTCACAAGTTGTGAGGGTTACTAGGTTCCTGGGAAAGTGAAGGTTGTGGGTTTGGTTCAACAATAGGGTTAATTATAGAAGGAGTTGGGTATGCATTAGTAGGTGAATCAAGTTGGACTATCAATAGAGTCTTTCCATGCTCTGTAAAAAATATTCCTATGTGCATGTATTTGATCTTTGATATGTGAGTAGTATGCATGAATGTGCTCATTCCCATGGTCAACAAACACTTGTAGTTGAATGCAACAAATTCATTATTAACAAGGAGATGCCTTAGATGCAAGGGAAATGATATATATAATATACATGCAACATGAGACATAGTTGAATAACAAAAATCCCATGCATCCAATTGCACAAAAAATAATTAAAATAGAATAGAGAAATCATTGAACAATTAAACAAGGGCTTGCTATATTGAATATAAAGGGAAACAAATGTACATAAATAGATACTTAGAAGGTAGTCCATACATATAAGAACCAAAATATGAGTATATATATAACAAATCTATTTGTTGGGAATACATATAAATGGAAACAAATAATTATAAGGACACAGCTAGAAGATATGCCATACAAACACGAACAAGAATATGAGTATCTACATAAGAAAGAACAACTAAGAATTAAATAGACGAAGCATTGAACAATTTATTAAGGGGTTGGAATGAATTTAAATGGATAGAAATGTATGGAATCAAATAGTTAGAAGGTATGTGACACATATAGGAACACACATATGAGTATATACATAAAAACAAATAGTTTCTATGAAGCATAAATAATGTTCCTGGAGGCTAGAAAAATGAGGAAGAATAGAAAATATGAAAGATCGTTTTTCTAATTAGCTAATTAATGTACATAAAAAAATTGTTGAAAGGCATGCCATACATATGGGAACATAAATACGAGTATATACATAAAAAAACATAGTCGTTGGTATGAATAACTAGTGCGCCTTAAGGCTTCCAAAAAAAGTCATATTAGCAAAGTCCACAGTGCTTTTTCTAGAATAGATATATGAGTATGTACATAAAAAACATAGTTGTCATAATGAGAAACCGTTGCAGTATAAGGTTAGTGGAATAGAAAACGTCTCAATTTTTTTGCAACCCTTTTTCCTAGTCAGTGCCCATTTTTTGTGATTTCATCGAGGATTAGTTTACATGAAAAATCATATGTAAGTTCATCTGAATTGATGGAAACTACCTTCATTCACTCTAGCCCATTGAAAGTCTATGCATTGACTAATAACAATAAAAGGAACTTGTGGCATGCAACCTTGGTAATGATTTATTTGATGTTTCCTAGTTCAGAGGATATTAAGTGCAATTCTTTTACAGTGATCCCCATGACTGAACTACAACATGATCAAAAGTTATGTGGGGACTTGGTTGTCCAATGTGGTCTTACAACTCAATTTTAAGGATATATCTATAGTCATTATGGGAAGTCACTACTCCATTTGGTGCAATGGCACATGTTGTTTGTTTTGTGTACCACTTTTTTCATGAATTTCATGTCATCAACCATTATAGGACATGTAAGGAAATAAAAATAATCCATCTTAATCTTTGTCATAGTAGCCTGAAGTGGAACCAAATATGCTTTCTCATAGGATCACATGTTCTTAACCTCAACAACTAGTGTTTTGTTTATTTGGCTAGAAACACCATTGTATTTTCTATATAATGACAAAGGAGCATCATTGAAACCCTTTTCATGAAACCATATTTTAAGTTGATGTGTTTCTTTATTATGTGGATTTATAAAAAACAATCCTTCCATTGAACTCAACAACACAACTTTCCTTGATTACAAGGATTGGGGGGATGCATATAATAATTCAGCAAGGTTCCTACCCTCAACATGATAATGTTTTCCCTAGAAGGTCAGATCAATGTTATACCCTGACATTTCCTTTAGATAGATTGTTTTCTTGATAGTTTTTTATCCATCTCTTCCATATATAACAGAGGTAGTGGAAGTGGAATTGATTACTCCAATAATATAAATCATGGAATTGAGAGTTGCAACTTTGATTTCATTGATTGGATTGAAGTAAAATTGGTGCACAAGAATTAAGTTAACATATTCCAAGCAATGCTTTACGATGGATGCAATAACCAAAACTATCTCCCATTGAGTGTTCAAATGGTTGTAGTATGTTTGTGCTACCCTAACTATGCCATTAGAGAAAATTTATGCTTTTCTAGGTTGGATTTGATCATATTAGGAAACAACTAAATCATTAAAGCAAGAGATATGATCTCTTCTCTATCACAATCAAGAGGCATGTAAAATGCAAATACTTTCTTGGAACATTTTTTATTATTATAGTCATAGAGGGATGTCTCTGTGACTGCTCTGCCCTTTATGGACAATATTTATGATAAGGACCAAGTCCTTTGAAAGGGATATTTATTTATAGGAAGTAGCTTTTGGAATTTGTGAGGAAGGAAATCTAGCCAGGGTTGTGATAGTTGAGCAAAGGGTCCTGGATTGTTGACAAACCACTTTGGAAATTGTACTCTTTTGGAAGCGATATAAGTGTTGGGTTCCCAACTAAATCAATTTTGTGGTTGAAAAGTTTGAGGTCAAGCATTATAATAGTCACATACTAGTCGTGTACCAAAGAATATAGTTAGAAAAAAATAAATAAGAGTAGGATGTATGCTAAAAAAATATATTTATGCAAAAGATAGATCTTACATGGAATCTTGAAACACTCTATAGGTGCATTTATTGAGTTTCATGATAGATCCCTTTTGGATCTCTCTTGATGAAACATGGTTACTATATTTTGATGAAAGAATATTTTGGTGTAGGTGTGTTCTGTTGGAGAGAGAAACATGATACCACATAACAATTGTTTTTATTGAGTGGATAGGGTCCATGATCAATATTTGGAGAAAAGGCGAGAGCTTGATATAGCCATTGAGAAATAAATAAATGCCATTGCTGATCAATGGTGTTGCCATTATGTGATGATGGTACTCCTGGAAGAGAGTAATTGCAGCTACAAAGGAAGGGGAAAATGTATAAAACCATAAAAGGGACACAAAAATTGTAGAGATTTTGTTTCTTAACCAACTGATTTAAGTAAGTATGAATAGGAATTATAGACGATGCACCATACAAAAATTTTTCAGTTGTATAAAACAAGGAAATGGAGAAATCAATTACCTTGGAACCGCAACAAGTAAAAAAAAAGTAATTAAGAACCATTTAGAAGAGATTATTGGACCAACTAAGTACGATTATTCTAAATACCTATGCAGAGTTAAAGGTTAATTGCAAAAATAATATTGAAAAGAGGTGTAGGAAAGACATTCATATTCCAACCTACATACCTAGAGTAAAATGACTATTAATTTGGAATTTGTTAATTTTATTTTTATATGTATTCAATGGACTTGCAAAAGGAATCTCCATGAACAAGCATAAAAGGAGCTAGAAATGAATTTTACAAACATAAACTTAAGATTCCCCTTGTTTAGCAACTTAAAGAAACATGTGTTTGTTGGTAGTTGGTATAGTGGATGGAAATATATATCACCACAATGGGGGGGAAGTTCAAAAATGGGTGGGGATCCAGGCCCTTTCGATGTTACAAGTTTTGCGATTTCAATGACCCCCACATTAATGTGGGTCTACCATGCAGAGAAAGGGTTGAAAATTTGCCACAAATCATGAAAAGTTGTATACCCTTACCAAGAAGAAATAGCAATTTATTATATTTGAAGCAATAATAAATCTGATGTCTTGTTTTGACAATAAGCCTATAAAAAATTTAAGTGAAACATGAGTGCAACATTTTTATAGTATAAATCTCTCCCAAAATGTATTGAGATGAAATAGTTGAGGTGACATTTTCCTTGCAGAGTCAACCATTGTATGGTTGTGCAATGAGTTTTTATCTTATAAAGGATAAATGCAAACAATATTCACATAATATTCTAGTCTTTGTTTGGGGTTGTAAATATTGTCTCCAAATTTTAAAGAGTTGAGAAATATATTATGCCAATGCCCTGTTTTTTTCCCTCAATGGAGATTTTTTTTTATCCTTATGGCTTAGTTTTGTGACTTTTCTCATATTGGTGGGGAATAATGTATTTTTTCAAGAAGTTTGAGAGGCAATGAAAATGAAAAGCACACTCTTGATACTATTTCAAGATTCAATAAATTCTTAAATTGTAGTTGGACCTTCCAAATGTCTTAAACGATGGTGATTAAATGTTGGATTACTAAGAGGGGGGATGAACCAGTAATAGAGCTTTTTAATCCTTTTTAACCACAATATGCAAGTGTTATTTGTCTTTGTGATCAATATAGCATTATCATCCAACAAGTGTTGAGTAAATAAACCATGAACAAATGAAAAATCATACACATACATAGTACACCAATATTTTTACTTGGAAACCCAATATAGGAGAAAACCACATAATGTTTTTTCTTATATGTATTTAAGAATTACATTCATTGGAAGCACCAACTTCCTTTGTTCTTCAACTACAAATGGAAGGAGGCTCTGACCCCCTATATTTTCAGGCTACAACCTGAGGGAAGCTACAACTCCCCAATTCAATTCTCTCGCTACAATCAGAAGGAGGATACAACCCCCTATGTTCTCCTGCTACAACTAGAAGGTGGCTACAACCACCTATCCTTACCCCGTACTATTGCCTTGAAATATAAGTGTCAAATGAAGAAACCACTAACACACTGTCACTATAAGATATACGACTGTAAACATGTACCAACCTGTACCATTAACCTGTAGCCAACCTGTACCACTACCCTGTAATTAATCTGTACCTAAAATGATCTAGTACCAACCAAAACAACAAATACACGACCTGTCTATTCTGCAGCACGCGTATGTACGCGTCATATCTATACTGCAACATGCATATGTACATGACCTATTTGTTCTGCAGCCTACGTATTCCTTCTAAAAACTAGGGTTTTCTTTATTCTGAAAAGTTCTGACCCTTTGTAGCTTTTTTCACATCAACCTACAACATGTCACTGTGCCCAGAGTATAAATGTGCCATGTTCATACATCCTCATACGTATCCTTTACCCAAAGCATCTATATCTCTTTAGTCATGTGCCATACACGTGTGTGTAATCATGAACAAGTATAATAACCTTCACATGAACTAGAAATGAAACCCTTTTTTATATTCAACCTCTCAATACATCAACCACTTCACAAATACAAGCTCTCAACCGTCTACCACAAAAACCCTTAACCATATGCCAAGAAATACAAGATGTGCCTCAACTCTAAAAAGATGTATCAATGATAAATATTGATTATACCATCACTGTATTTCTATAGATATGACTTATACAGAAAGTCCCATGCAACCACTAATCTCTCTAGGAAACATCCTCAAACCCCCATAACCATTTCTCATGTATACAATAAAATCCAACTACTCATAGAGATAAGACATACATTTTGAACCAGTAGATAGATTTGATGTACCTGATCATTGTAGACCTTCCTGGGAGCTTTCTTTCAGACTCTAGAGACCCAACAAATTGATCTTATTAAGTTTTTAGGATTTACCCTCATGTAGATGCCCTATTATACTGCTAGCACGCATACATATGTGCCTTGCTCCACTGTAGCCCACGCACACCTAAAAAACAAGGGTTTTTTTTTTCTAGTATTTTCTGTCATTCCGAAACTTTCATTGTCAACCCTTTTTCCTACCTCATACTTGCACAACTTTAGATATATCAATGAATACCTGCAATAAACCTTACACAATAATAGTTATTTAATGCGCTCAATAGATGGTAATGGGAGAGACTTGCTCTCTTATTTATACTTCCATGTAGCTTCCTCAAGCGGTTACCTTCTAACCAACTTAACTCAATTTTCTTCTTTTAGGGTAACTCAATTTTCTTCTTTTAGGGCTAACCCACTTCTAACCCACTTTGCTACAAATAGTAAATTCTCCACTTCTAGTTGCAATTAATCTATTTTTAATTGTTTTCTTATTGCAACAACTTAACCCATGATTAACTCCTAGTTTTACTCACTTGAATAGTCAACTTCTTCTAGGAGGTTCTAGAATAATTTTGACTTCTTTGACCTTCTAGATAACTCATGAGGGTTCTCCAACTTCACAAGGCCATAACTCTCTAACCGTGAGGAGTTATGTGGAGTTCCACATATCACCATAAATGGCATGACATGTACTATCCATATAGAATAGTCTTACCTGAAAATATATTAAACTGCATACCCTCATACATCAATCAAATTGAAGTCCCTTAACCATACTATTGGGGCTACCGGAATTTTCTAACAAACTTGCTTCAAGGGTTGACATCAACGACAACCAACCCAGTTAATCAACATTAAATTCACTAAAATGGGCAAGTGAAGGGATGATCGAGACAATTATAGTGAATTTCCCAAGGTGATGGAGTCCAAGGGGGAAACAAATATCTATCTTAGGTGCTCTCACAATCCACAAGAGCTGCCTAATCGTAAACATATGACTGGCCACTAAGTTACTTGTTTGCAGATAATGGACAAGGGTTATAGAATTCAAACAATATAGAGGTGACATGAAGCTTGAAATAGCTAGAAGGATCTGTGAGAGTACTAACCTTGACCTAAGAATTGACACTCAAATGAGAGCGCATCACTTGTGTTGGAAAACCACATTCACTGTAAAGGACTTAAGGTTCCCTAGAAATATAACTATGTTTCAAATAGAAACAACCATGGAATGTTGTTTGGATGCCTAATTCCACAATTCTAGCCTAAACTATAAGTTATTTTGGTCCTAGAGATGGGAATTAGTTGGCTAAATTTTTTAAAGTATTTACTTGGTAGTATAAATGAGAGAAGACCTTACCATAACATTGTTAGAAATAGAAATGCTAAAAAGGAGAATAATTGACCATAATATCCAAGTAAGTGGATGATTATGGTGGTAGTAACAAAAAATATAAGATAGATGTTTATAACCTTAACATGGGAGAACATAAAGTGAACATGGCAACGTAAGGCAATTGTGGTTTTTAAGCAACAAAAGATATTTTTTAACTTTTAAATTTGAAAAATGGTAACATGGTAAGTGTAGGGAAAACCTTTCTAGAAGTATCTTTGTATCTAAGTTGGTGATGTTCAAGACCCTTGTAAAAGGGGGGATATTAGTGATATAATCCACATTTGGAAGCTTAATAAATAGAGGAAGGTAATTGTTCATGAAGTAGAATAGTAAAAACAAGTTAGTAACAAGAAACCTTGGTTTCAAAAACTTTATAGGCATGCAAATCAAAATTAATAAAGGAAAAATACAAAGTCTCGAGGTGTGAAATATATATGCAATGGTGAATGGGATGAAAATGTTAGAAACATATAAACACATTGAATTTAATGGAATTTGGATGTTGTATTTATTGAATTGGTTTCCACATGTATTTGGAGGTTCTAGTTTACCATGTCTTGTTGAAAATTTTCATTTAGCTAGGCAATTGAGGCTCTAGTTGGGAGTTATTGTGGGTGGATTCCAAGATATGGTTATTAAATTAAATCATATTGTGATATTGTAACTAGTCAAAATGAATTTTGTTCTTACAATGAAATACACATATGAATTGTAATTTGCTTATGATTTCCATGTTTGGTACTAGTCTAATGGGAATATCGGTTAAGAACATGTACATGTTTCCTCCTTGGAGGTCACAAGTTTGAAGAACATGTACTAAGCAATCAAATCATTGCATGGAGGAGCTCCCTTGTCCCACAAACAAAGATGTATAATATGTGAATTTCACATCCATTTGTTGCCTTAAAGTTAGCTTATTATTAGTATTTTTATTATATTATTCATCGATATTACTTTTTTAATTTTAAATTACACTATCAAAAAATTTGCACATTTGACTCTCAACTAAACGGTTCATTCATTGAAGATTGGTGGGATGGAAACCTGTTGGATTACTGAGAGGGGGGGTGAATCAGTAATAACATTATTATAATCCTTTTTCTTCAAATCTTATATCAATGTAGAATTATTATCCAATAATGAGTAGTAAGAAATAAACAATCAAACACATACACAATACACCAATGTTTTACGTGGAAACCCAAATCGGGAGAAAACCATGAAATGATTTTTCTTATATGTCTTGAAGAATTACATTCATTGGAAGCACCAACTTCCTTTGTTTTCCAGCTGCAATTGGAAGGAGGATCCAACCCCCTAGTTTCTCAGGCTGCAACCTGAGGGAACCTCCAACTCCCCAATTCTCTAGCCACAACCAGAAGGAGGCTACAACCCCCAATGTTCTCTGGCTACAACCGGAAGGTGGCTACAACTACCTGTCCTTGCCCCGTCCTGCCACCCTGAAGTAGAAGTAGAATGATGTAACCACTGTCACACTATCACTGTGAGATATACCGCTGTAAACTTGTACCAATAAATATGAACCATGCATCAACCTGTACTTCAACTCGTAATCAACTTGTATCATAAACAAGTGCATCAACCATGCACCAACCTGTAATCAACCTGTACCATAAACAAGTGCATCCAACCGTGTACAAAGTATGTACCAATCATGTTTCAACTACTCATCAACTATGATTCATCAATATGTACCAACGTCATCAACTATACACCTCATGTATGTGCGCCAAATCATCAACTACTTGTCTCAACCATGTACTCAACATGTACCACAACTGAAAGCCCTCCTCAATTTCATCATCCAAATCTGATTTGTAGCTCTATAATAGACCTGGTGTATATGATCACATTCTTGCAAACCTTCCTTAAATTTAAAAACAAGAGACTAGCATTTTCATCAAACTTTTCTTTAGTCTCACATGCCTAGTTTTGGATTAGTCAACAACCCTAACTTGAAGTAATCATAACTTTGAACTTGTAATGTATAAAGATCTAAAACTGATAATAAATGTTCTTCAAAGTGTTTTGTGAAATTCCTCCAAGTGTCACTACTTGGAACCTCTCAGAAAAGGAGTTATAGCAAAAATGACATACCTTTCTGAATTCTGGCTTATTCAAGAGAGCGACCTTGTAGAGAATGCCCCGCACAAAATATTTAATGAATTGATCTGAAACTATTAAAAAGAATACTACATACTATACCCTAACCAACACATTTGGTCTCACTAAATTTGGATCTGTTATGAAGAGGTTATGACGTTTTTACCCGAAACACTTGATTTTGACTAGTTTCAGGACTGGCCACAAACCCTATTTTCCACGGAGTGTAACTCCAAAAAGACAACGACCCAAAAGATGAATTTTTTACCACAGATACTTGGATATGTTTTCTCACTTGCATAGAAATTTTAGGATCTGAATCATTATAGAAGATATTTTATAGCGAAAATGGTGAGATGACCTGTAAATAACATACCTTAGAAAACACCATCAAAAGAATTTATCCTTCCTTGCATTTCGGCTTTCTTTTCTTCACTTTCCTCAGAATTTCGGCTTAGATATAATTTGGTTACCTCAGACACCTATAGATATTCAATATGCTCAAGTGTGATTCAAATGAGAGAGCCTTGCCTCTTATTTATACTTTCCAAGTAGCTTCCTTAAAAACATCTTCTAGGTCACTTGACCCACTTTCCTTATTTTAGGGTTGGGTCCACTTATAATTTCTCCATTAAATTTATTATTGAAATTATTTATTTTGTATTCACTTTGAATTATAATACACTCATCACTTCACTTTAT
>JASDQU010261856.1:0-15586 GCA_032191745.1 Picea mariana
TAATTGTCACTTTATGACTTAAGTGACATATTTCACTTTTGACTTAAAACTCCTAAGTCAAAGTGAAATTAGAATCATAAAGTAAAGTACAAGGGTAATAGTCTTCCCCCTTTGTGCTTAGAGACTCATAAGCACATGGGGACCACTTTCCAAGGTACCCAAATCTCAACACCAACACCCAACTAATAATTATGAATAAATCACTTTGTTAATTAAAAGCACAACTAGGTTATTAATGAATTATAACGGAAGCATAAAAACTGAAACCATACACATTGCACAAGATATCTGGGTATACACCCCTGGAAAAACCCCAAAGAGAAAACCAGATCTGAGTTGATTTTATTAAATGAAATCTTGGGCTCTTGTCCTGGGATAATGGCCCATTTGAGAAAAATACAATCAACAAATAGCCTAGCCTACATGGCTGGTATCTCTCTTGCTCCTTCCTCTAACCCTGCCCACTCACACTTGGATGAACTGTCCTCTTAACCCAATCAATGAGATCTCCTCACTCTGTCTGTGACACAAGTACCTGAGCAAAGACCCATTCTTTGCTCCAATGTACTTTTTGTGTATCTCATCCTCTCACTTAGGCTGGCTTTTATAACGTTGAGTTAACCCTAAATCCAAAAATCTAGATCATCTCCAACGTGATCAAAGGTTGAGATTAGATCTCACCTTCATTTTAGATCTAACGTCTAGGATTTAATCAACTCACTTAAGTTACTAATGCCAAATAAACTTAGGCATTTAATTTAATTAATCTCACATTAATTAAAAGGTCATTCACTTAATAATCAACTCATAAAGTGAATTTCCTAAGGTTCTTAGAGGCATTACAAACGACTTCCACATGCTTGACACCAAGCCCATGTGGAAGTACCTGTCCGATGCTAAATACATCAACAAAGTGTTGATGCTTTTGTAGCATCGGGAGGCATTCCCATAAGGGGCCATGGTGTCAGGCGTGTGGGAATCTTCGTTGGCACCAAATTACTCTTTTGTTTTGGTGAAAATGCCCTTGGGATGAGGCTAGGGCATCATGGGCTTGTTGATGGGATTTGTGGGCTTGTGTTGCGGTTTCACACCCACAAAGAACAACAAAATATTCTAATTAATTGTTGAGTTTAGAAGGGGTGCCTAAACTCAATCACTGGACTCTTATATAAGGAGAAGAGAGATTGTGACAAATTTCATTGTGTCATTATGGAGTTAGCATAAGTGAGAGTGCACTTGTGCTAGGAGCTTGAAAATTTAAGCAAGGGAAATTATGCAATTGTGACAAATCTGGCCTGGGGTTCTTGAAGTTTTCTATTTCTGTTTCAGCCAAGGAAGGCTTTTTGATTTTTCCCAGCCAAGAGAGGCCACGCGTGTGAGAAGAGGAGGAGAATCAACCGTACAGGAGAGAGAAAGGCCGCATGTGTGAACAGATTGGACAGGCTGCACGTGTAGGGAAAATAGTATGGACATGCTGCACGTGTGGTACGGAACAGTCCGTATAGACCGCATGTGTGACTGCCGTACAACAGAGGACAGGCCGCATGTGTGAGGCCACACATGCAAATTTTTTGGGCAGTTTCAACAGTTCGTATTACTAACGTCGGCAGGCCATATAGGTGTCTGCAACAGATTTGTGGGCAAAGGATTTTCTGGGTAATTTGCTGATTTTGTATTTGCTGAAAAAGACTAGGTTGTCCTCAGTTTTTGGTGATTTTGTCAAGTGGAGAAGGCTGATTTTTGCCTTAAGAAAGTTTCTGAATTTGACATTTATTGAACAATTTTTTTTTGTGTCAATTGTGTGGATGATTTATCTCAAATCTTGATGTTTCCGCTGCTGTAAGTGTAAAATTGTTTAGTGATAACAACTATAGTTTACTGTTTGATCATTGTTATCGCACAATTTGTGCTTGTCCAAAGCCCAAGGCAAGTGAGACAAGATTGGCGTAACAAGGGGGTGACCTATCACTGTCACCTGAATAGGAAACCCCTTTCTTTTTAGGAGTAGGATAAGACTATCCCAAGGGAGACGTCCCTAGTGACCTAAAGGGCTGGTGAAATGAAGCAAAGATAATTTACCCCCTCTCATTGATCACTCAAGTTAAATATGTCACAAGGTTTATGTCTTTAAGATGATGAAGCAAATATAATAGGTGAAGTGTACCTGCCTAAAACAAAACAACAAAACACACACACACACACACACACACACACACACATATATATATACTGCTGGAATATATGCTAGCTGATATAAAAGTGCAGCAGTTAATAGGTTTACAACAGCAATAAAAAAAATATGTAACAGCTGCAAAAACACTCTTCAGAAAATGCTTTAAAAGACAATAGAAAGATAACACTTAACACTTAGAATGAAAATATTATGTCATGAACAAAATCTGAAGTGCTTAGCTAACATTAACATTCAAGTATGCAGAAAATTTGCTGCTCTAAGATGGCTGTAACAAAGAGTTATAACAGCAGCAATGAAGTCAGTTTACTAGGCTAGGTTAGTATTAGTTTTAGTAGTGAAAGCTAGAAAGATTAAGGTTTGAGTGTTGGTTTGATCCGTCAACAAGAGAGGTGAAGACTAGTGCCTTTTAAGGGGTTATGGAGTCAAAAGTTAGCAGCATTCACTTGGAGCAAACAACTATAATGATTATACTAATCTAAGTAAAGAATGGACCTAAGAAGAATAACACCTTAAGTCTTCTAGGATCCAAGCTTTGGGGAGGTGAGCCGACGAGGGTGTAGGCATTTCTAGGCCCTAGCGCCTCCTCCTTCTTAGACTTATTGAAAATTAAATTTAGATGCAACACAATTGATCAAGGCTTCTATAGTGGCTTTAGAAGCTTGTCATTGTCAACCACTTTGGCAAAGTCTTAACAAATATAGAGCAAAGAAGTAACACTTTAAGTTCTTTACTCCTAGGGGTTGTCAAGCAAGCAATTTCATAATCTTTAACATGAATAAGTAAACATACCATAACCATTCAAAATGAAATGACAAATTGCAGATTTACTTACTTCACCAAGAATAATCAAGCCTTAAAACCCTAGATTGCCAAAAGAATTCACCAAAAATGATCCAATGTGCAAGTAGAAAGACTCCAAGAGTGGTGCACATCACAATTTCAGCCAATAATCCCCAATTAGGGCAAAAATTTCAGTCCTCTCTTCCACAAGTGAGAGTTATGATGAAAAAATGAAATTAGCTAGCCATATTTATATGGGAAATCCTGGCTAATTTATCCAAAAGTTGTGTCTTTTCACAAAACAGAGCCTACATGTCAATTTGGCTCTTAAAATTTAAAACTAAATTATTTTCACAAAATAAAACCCTAAGAGGGTGACATCATCCTTCCTAGGGTGACGTTAGGCCTTCTCCATGAAGCGTTGAGGTCATCTAGCAAAACGTTGGGCCTCCAAAGGCCCTCCTCCATGCCACACGTGCCAGAACTACAGTCTAACCCCTCCCAAGTGTCAAACCATAGCCCTAGGTGACGTCATGGGCTACTAGGGTGACGTCTAAGGCCTCCAAAGGCTAACATCCAGGTGGAGAAGGGTTGCATCTCATCATCCGGGCCTACCAGGGTGCCTCCAAAGGCAACATCCTCTTCCTTCGTTGTGCAAACCAATCATCACGATCTTGCCCCAAGTCTGGGGTCTCTGCATCCATCCTTGGGCTCGAAGCCCTCATGAAGGTTCGAATTGATCATCTCCTCATGAATACTCGTCCACTGGGCAAGGTCCTGCAAAGGAAAATAGATACGCCCTCCAGGGGTCCATGAGTCACAAGTATCATAACAAGTAAGCCACATCTAATAATCAAACCACTCGAAGATGTGCATCAAACCCCCCTTTTCAAACCAAACAAATGATCAAGGGTGTTATACAATTTGTCAAATTTAGGTTTGGGAAGGGTCTCAAGGTGCCCTATTGGGTCAATCACTCCAAGGTCCAGGGTGTTTCCTAGGTGGAACCTATCCTAGACATGTGTGTACGTGAGATGGTGTGGGATGAACTTTTGGGCGTGGGGTTCATGACATACAAGGGTTTGTATTGTCTTACCTATGGGTGCCTTTGTAGAGGGTGAGCTGCACTTTGTCCTCAATGCACTTTTTTCCAAGCCCATTTATTGCCATTTTCTTCTTCTTAGCTCTTTCTTTTATTTTTCTTCATGTTTCAAAGAATTAGTTGGAGGCCACTGTCCTGGCTTGGTGTCTAGAGATGACAGTGTCATTCACAAATACCTTGCGGAAATGAGAAGGGTGGCTTGTGATGAGACCCCCTTTCCCTTAGTCATGCAACTAATAGCCACTACCCTGGCTTGGTGACTAGATAATGGTAATGTCATGTCGCTAAATACTTATGATCATGATAAGCTGGCTCGTGATGAGACCTCCTATCCACCAACTAACACCTTGAGTATTCATTATTTTGTGGGTCCCCTGTTCTCATAGAGAAGCGTTTCATTGCTTTCTCGGGGATCCTTGGGCGAAGCATCTCAAAGGTTTATGATTGGCTTTTATCTCTTGCCAGCTACTTTTACCCTTTGGGCCTTTAGCCCCTTCCCATGAGATAAGGTACAATCCCTTCTTGGGTCAGTACACCTGAAAGTCCCAAAAGGTTGGGGAGATGGAGGGAATGAAGTATGGAAAGTGAAAAATGTGCTAGGGAATGGATGATGACTCTTCAAGGAGCCACCTAGAAGCAACCTATTCCTAAGGGTAACAGACATACTAGGACATAATGACACCCTCCAGGTTTAAATAAGGCAAATAGCATAAATTCCAAGAAAACGTTTTGAAATCAAGAAAGATCTTTTGCAACATGCTCAAATGATTCAAATATTAGAGTGATACTTACCATGATTCCTGGACTCATTACCTCATGGAGAAAGACCCATTACCTTCTGGGACCAGGCTGGTGTGGTGGATGCATGCTACTGGTGATGTGTAGGATGCATCAAATAAAAGAAGGGGCTCTCTGGGGCTATTCTTTGTCCATCTGGCTCTAGAAACTCCATGTCTACAACCTATGGGCCTTGAGACATGATCTCCTTAGTTACCCCTAGGTTGAGGGGTAACAATCCCTAGGAAGTAATTTTTCAGATCTGAAATTAGTCATAGGGTTGCATGTGAAAATTGACAAGGGAAGGAACTATTAATGATTGCCGCTTCATGAGACATTCTCCAGATCGTACTCCTCTGGACTGAGTCAAGATGATCTGTGAGAACGCCTATATGATAGGTGAGTCATACTCCTCTGGACTGAGTTGAGATGACTTGTGTTGGTCTTTTGCCGTACTCCTCTGGATTGACTTGAGATGACTTGAGATGGCTCTCCAGTTCATACTCCTATGGATTTAGTTGAGTTGATCTGTTTGAGAGTGACGTCCCTTGTGGTTGAGCACATGTGGACTTGTCCCTTGTGGCAGAGCACTAGAGGAAGTGTGTGAGACCCCTTGCTATATTGTCAAAGAGTAAGACTATTGTAAAACCCTAATTTGTATTGTGAAGGGTACAAGTCGGCCCTATTCTGCCAATAGACATGTCTATTCGTTGAGTTAGGTGATGTATATATTAGAGAGATAGATCCCCATTGAGGATCATCTCATTCACTCACAACGCATTACTTGGAGAGTTGTAATTTTGTGCGCACTTCTTATGCGCTATCTTTCTTGGTCATAGAGCACTCTATTGTGTGCGTTAGGTTTTTTTGTGGAGAGGGTTTCTTCTCTTGGCAATATAGCAAAGGGTTGCTGGGTTTTTCCCTTGTTTGAGAAGGGTTTTCCCAGGATAACTTCTTGTGTCTTGTGCATGGTTATTCTTTTTGTGATCTTGGTTTATTGCAGATATTGTATTGCTGCATTGTTTAGGGTTCAAGTTCATGCTAAATTGAAAAGAAACTACATGTGCTTGAGTCACTATTAAAAAAATTCAACATGGTATCAGAGCAGCATACCTGAAGAAGACTTTTGCACAAGCGTTGACCTCCTCAAACAAGCCAGCCGTACTTTCCAGAAAATCACCCTCCTTTTGTAGATCGCCCTCCTAATTCTGCACTCAACAATTAGGGTTTCTGCAAGTCGTTGGGGTATTTTTGCAGCTCACTGGGGTTCTTTTGACTCTCTAAGGCTTCTTTTTGGCAATCATAAGTCCAATGAATCTCCTAGAGACTTCCTCTTGAAAAAATTAGGTTTTCTGCAACTAGGGTTTCTAGCCTAGCCGTTAGGGTTTGTGAAGAATCTGCAAGCCATGAGGAACAAAACTTTGGTGGAAGATAGGCTTGATGGATCAAGCAACTTTATCTCCTGGAAGTCAAGATTACACATCACTCTAGAAGAGAGTGACCTATTGAAGTTGATAGAAGGAACTCTACCGGCAATAGCATTCGATGAAAATAAGTCTAAATGGAAGATAGATGATGTCAAAGCTAGAAAGATAATCATCTACTCAGTAAGAGATCATCTACTACCTCACATTTCTACCTTGAAGACAACTTATCTAATGTATGATGCATTGAAGAAGATGTTTGAGAGCAACAACACTAACAAAGCTCTTACATTGAAACACCAATTTCAAAATCTCAAGATGACGAAAGATGACACCACTGCTACCTTCTTCATGAAGATTTCAGAGATCAGAGATCAATTAGGTGCCATTGGAGAAACCATAACAGACAGAGAGCTTGTCATGATTACTCTCAATGCTCTTCCAAGCCATTGGGAACCATTCATTCAAAGTATCAGTGGAAGAGAAAATTTACCTCAGTTTGATTGTCTATGGGAAGACTACACTCAGGGGGAAAGCAGACTTATAGCCAGAGGCGTGCAAGACTCCCATCATGATGACAATCAAGCCCTTTCTTCTCATGCAAAGACAGGCAGAAGAAAAAGAAGAAGTTTCAACAAAGCATTCAATGACAAGAAAACTTCAGCAGCTCCAGGCCATGAACAAAGAAAAGACATATCAAAGATTCAATGTTTTAGTTGTAACAAGTATGGACACTGTTGCCGTCCCAATACACACTTGCAAACGTGAGCTAAGTCTGTCTCACTTAGTGTGTCCTTGGAGGCACAATGCCTAGGTTCACAGCCCACACTGTCACTTTGACCGGAACCTCTTTCGTCTAGGCTCACTCCTAGGGAAGCCAAGGGGGGTAGTCTCTAGTTTCTAGTTAAGTTTTAAAGTTAAGTTCTAGGAGTTGATTTTAGTTTGTTAAGGTTTGGGGGGATTCTAACCTAAGATGCTAAGGCAACAATGCAAGGTGCAAAGTTAGTATGTCAAGCAAGCCTTTTCCTAGGGCAACTAAGACTAGTACCTAAGATTGGGCAAGGGGTCAACTAAAGTTTAAGGGGTGATTCGTTACAAGTAGATTACAAAAAAAATAATCGAATCAAATATTAAGTACAAGATTTACAATTGGAAAATGCTAGAATACAACAAACAAGCTAACCACTTCAATTATTTTGTGTGCAGGATACAAGGAGATCAAAGCATCACATTACATTTATGAGATCATCATCAATACATCATCAAATAAGATTTATGAGTTTAAGCACAAGTATTATGAAGATAAAGAATACCCATTCTTAGTTATTAAACCCTCAAAGTATTTATTAGATTAAGCCCAAGGTTGGATCTTATTAAAGGTTTCTTAGGATTATCAAGTTTTAGTCACCTTTATTAAGCTTTCACCAAAGCCTCCTCCTCCTATTGCCAAATGGCTGCTGGATGCTCAAGATAATATAGCAATGAGGCTAACCCTAGTTGTCACAGTCAGCCCAAAGCATTGAGTTTTTACGGAAATGACACTCCTTCGTGCCACGAGACCGTCCCCGGCCTATCACCATCCGTTGCCCTCCTCAATACCTGTTTTAGATGGTGAAGATGGTGGTCTAAGGTACCCTAAAGAGTCTATTAAGTTAATATATGAATTAGGTAGACTTTTAGGTGTATTTTAGAGTGTTTTAAAGATTTTATGACACTTATAAAATGTGATTTAGTGATTTGGCCGAAACTCGCTTCAGCCTAAAATGTGTTGCTTAAGATTATGAAATGAAAGGCATTAACACATATATGCTATGTGAGAGCAAATCACTTAGTTGCACAAATAGATAGCTTGCAAAGTAAAGAAAGAAATTACAAGGGCAAGAACAACTTGCCAACCAAGAAATGAAAGACAATCACACTTATTCTTATGATTAAGAGCATTAAGTGTGAGAAAGAAAAAAATTTAAGTGTTTGCCTACACTATCAACTTATCAATGAGATTACTTCCAATATGTGGCAAGTGGCCTTAATAGATCATAGCATGGAAAAACACCATTCACTTATTGAAGCACTTAAGCATTTAGAGTTATAGATCTAAGCATCTAGGAAAAAGATTTAAACTTTGAAGAGCTTTAAGCATGCAAGTAGATCTAGTTAAGTTATTATGCGCAATAGGCTTAATACTAAGGATTAACCATGTATGAGATCTAGATCTAGAATATTTTAGAACATTAAGCACTTAGATCACAATCACATATTTAAAACCCTAACCTTACCACTTGGGATATTTCTCTCCCAATAGGTAGGCAATTAATTAGCTTGCTTAATCTTTAGGAAATATTGAGGGAAAGAGAGAGGCAAGCAAGCAAGAGAATGAAGCAAGGAAAAAGACAAGAAGCAAGCAAACAAGCAACCCAAGCAAACCCCAAACCCCACGTCCTAGCTCCAAAAGGGAAAAAAAAAGCAAAAAGGGGAAGATCTAAACTAAACCCTAGCTACCCCAAGGCTCACACATGGGAGGAGGCCGTACCACTCCTTCTCCCACAACTATAAGCCACTAAAAGCAAGAAAGAAGGAGAAGAAATGAACAAAAATGCTTAAAAATTTAAGGAGGAGGTTGAGAAATATCTACCAATCCCTTTGGGGGGTCTTTGAGTGTTGTGTGGATGCCTTTGGGTAGCCAAAACCCCTTTCAACCAGATCTGAACCTGCAAAAACCAGCAAGGTATCCTTGCTGGAAATGCTACACACAATCAAAAGAGTGAAGAAAAACTTTTGCCTTTTTAGGGCAAAATTTTTTCTTAAGAAAAATTTATAATATTTGATAAAAATGACCTATCTTGCTAAGTTAAACTAGCTGAAATATATATGGAAATGAACAACAATATAGAAGAAGAGCAAGAGTGAGAAAGGAATGGAGTTTGTATGTGTCTCAAGGGAGCCTTCTTGCTTGAGGTGTTCCCAATGAAACCCTTGAAGCTAAACCTGCAAAACTCAAGAGGTGATGTGCATACAAGAGATAATATGTTGCATATACTAACAAGATGACATTTCAATCCTATCTAGCATAACAAGATATATAGATCTGCAAGCATGTGCAGTACTAGATCTACCCAAATAACAATTTACCTTAGGATCAAATGGATGCAATCACCAAAAAAATTTGAACAAGTTTACCCCATGTATGTGGCAAGAAAAAACATATGCATAACTCTTCCAATAGTCCTCCAAAGTTTTCTCTTTATTACTCAATAAGAGGATCTTGGAGAAAACTATCTCCAAAACCCTAAGAGCTAGAGAATGGAAAAAGTGGAAAGAAAGAGAGAGAGAGAGTGAGAAATCAAGTAGCATAACATTAGCTCAAGATATGGTGAGTTGGGAGTGAGGAAAGGGATCTATTTATACTTGGAGAGACAAACCTACCTCTCTTGGATCAATGCCAAGTGTCCACCACCAAGCAAGAGAGTAGATCCCAAGCCTAGGGCACACCATCTAGGGTTTGGATCCTAGATCTAGGGTTTAGAAAGTGTGGAAAATGTTGGGATCAAGCAAAAGGGGTGTGGGAGGCCTTGGGATTGATGCCAAGGAAGGTGAGAGGGTTCAAATAATTTTTTAAAAATTATTTGGGAAACTTCTAGATGGAGGGGGGCGCACTTCTCCTAGGAGGGTGCAACTTTTGGGGATGAGGGAAAAGATGGAGGGTGAGAGATGAGGGAGAGAGTGTTGGGATGAGGCAAGGAGGGACGTGAGGGTGAGGAGGAGCATACCAACCACTGGGAGGAGCCTCCCACCAATTAAAACCAAGATGCCACGTCTCTCTTCTAAAGGAGGGCATAACTTCCCCTTAGGGCGTCACCTTTTGAAGAGGGTAAGAGGGGGAGAGGGTAGAAAGGGGTTAGAAAAAGGTTGGGTGGTTAGGTTAGGCTTAGGGAGTCTCTCTCTAACTTAAATCCATCATTTATCATCCTTTTAACTCATTATTACATTTTTACAAATTTGCCATGTTTGGACTTTAGCAATTAAAATTGCAGTTTTAGACTGATTGACACTTCGGGTGGACAAACCCATGGCAAAAGTTGTCCGACTGAGCTGAAACTTGGTCCATGGATGTGGGGGGTGCTATTCCATTTCTTTTGAGCACAAATACCCTTATCAAAAGTCCAAGGACCTAGTTTTTACAATTTTTGCTCAAAATTAATTAATTAATTAAACCTCCAAACTTAGGGAAATTTAATTAAAAATTAATTAATTAAAAAAAACTATACTAGACTCGACGGAATTCCGCGAAACTTTCTAAGATGTCTTGCATGGTCATTTACAATGATTCCCTACAATAGTTACCAAAAGATAAGCCCACTAGAACGCCGTTCACCACTTTGGAGGAATTATTGCAAGTGTGAGGGAAAAAATCAAGGGAAATCAATAAGGCTGAAAAGCCCAATTGATAACCTGAGGATAAAAAACCCTCAGTGAAAGGAACTCTCCCAGTGAACCGATCCCAAGTTAACTGACCTAGATATGACTCATGCAGACCTATTACATTATTGACCCACGCAGGGGTGCGGATTTTCCAGTTACAAAAAGAAGTGCTAGGGCCAAACAATGCCCTGTAGAACCAAAGTCTTCGACAAATTTGCATCTGACGATGCATCTCTTCATGGCACATGGAGTTGACCACCTATGTTGGAGAGGCGGTCAACAGACACATTGCGAGAAATTGTCCTACGAGAAAGAAAGGAAGACGACATGCCTTCACTGCCGATGTTGATTCGGAACCACCTCAGAGAGATGAAGGCGTAAAGGATGAGGCGTTCTTCTTCATTTCAACACTCCCAGGTACGGTTCCTACTAATAGTGATATTTTGTTGATTGACAGTGGTGCTTCCAGACACATGACTGGATATAGAGAACATCTCACTGATCTTGTAGAGAAAGAGTCTCATYTGCATATTGTACTTGGTGATAATGCCAGATATACTGTGAAGGGAGTTGGAGCTTCTTCTTTCCAACTAGATTCTGACATACCACTTCAACTAACTGAGGTACTATATGTACCTGGGATGAAAAGGAACCTTGTCTCTGTTTCTGCCTTAGAGGATAAAGGCTACAAGGTTATTWTCTTTGAAGGAAAAGTTCTTGCATGGCACAAGAACTCATGCATGGATTCTGCCCGAGTGATTGGTGTTCGATAAAACAATTTGTATAGATTGACTGTTCGACCAGTCAAGTCCTTGTTACATGATACTACTAGCTTGAGCGAGCTATGGCATAGGAGACTTGCTCATTTACATTATAGAGCCCTTCTCTCCCTGGGGAAGATGGTGACATGCCTTGCAGAGATACATATCGAGCATGATGGCATTTGTAGAGGTTGTGCTCTTGGCAAGAATGTCAAGGGGTCCTTTCCGAGCAGTGACAGTAGATCCAAGGGGATCTTGGATTTGATACATACAGATGTTTGTGGACCCATGTCTATTGCTTCCTTGAGCGAATACTTGTACTATGTGGTCTTCATCGATGATCACTCTCAGAAGACGTGGATTTACTTCTTGAAGACCAAGGATGGAGTCCTTGCGAGATTTCAAGAGTTTAGAGCTTAGGTTGAGAACCTGATCAGGAGGAAGATAAAGGTGTTGAGATCAGATAATGGAGGAGAGTACACCTCTAGGGATTTTAGTGATTTCTGTATTGAGGCAGGGATCAAGAGGGAGTACACCATTCCTTATAACCCTTAGCAGAATGGGGTTGTAGAGAGGAAGAAAAGATCCATTGTTGAGGCAACCAAAACGATGATACATGATCAGAATCTACTTATGATTCTGTGGGAAGAGGCATCCATGACTACTGTGTTCGTTCAGAACATGAGTCCACATAAGATTTTGAAGAACATAACTCTCGAAGAAGCTTTCACCGGAGTGAAGCATGAGGTTGGACACTTCAAGATATTTGGGTGTCCAATATACATTCATGTACCCAAGGAAAAGAGGACCAAGCTAGACCCTTTAGGCAGAAAGGGTACATTTGTGGGGTACAGTGAATCTTCGAAGGCATATCGGATATACATCCTTGGTTAGAGACAAATTGAAGTTAGCAGAGATGTCACCTTTGAGGAAGAGACAGCCTTCCGAAGATCTAGAGAATCTCATATGGAGATTGACAATGAAAAGAAAGAAGAGACAGTAACTTCTCCCCCTTCAGTAGTTTAGAGGGAGACAGTCACTGATCTAGTTGATCCCGTAGCTCCAGTTGATGTTCCCAGAGACATTGCAGTAGGCCAGAAGAGGCCTGCATGGGCTCAATAGACTTTGCAGGAGGCAGAGGGACATGTAGCTCCTCGTGGTACATTCCGAGGGAGCAAGAGACCACATAAATTTTTGAGCTATGTTTCAGCTATGAGCCACATCATTGATACTGAGCCTTCTTGTCATGGAGAAGCAACAAGTCAAGCAGGTTTGGCAAGATGCCATGACTGAAGAGTATTAGTCCATCATGAAGAATGATGTGTGGGATATTGTTCCAAGATCGAAAGGGAAGTCTGTAGTGACTTCCAAGTGGATCTATAAGATCAAACATGCAACTAATGGAAGTGTCGAGAAGTACAAAGCGAGATTTGTGGCTAGAGGATTCTCTCAGGTAGAGGGAATAAATTATGAGGAGACATTTGCTCATGTTGCCCGATACACTTCCATCCATACGATTATTTCCCTTGCCGCATCCATGGGTTGGAGACTACATCAGATGGATGTGAAGACAACCTTTCTCAATGGATAAATTGAGGAAGAAGTTTACATCGAGCAACCAGATGAATTTGTGATACATGAGAAGAGTCATGTGTGCAGGTTGAAGAAAGCTCTGTATGGACTAAAGCAGGCACCTCGTGCATGGTATGAGAAGATTGATGGATACTTGATGAGTTTGGGATTCAAGAAGAGTGTTGCTGATCCCAACCTATACTACAACATTGTTGGTGACGAGTGCCTGATTTTGGTCCTATATGTTGATGACTTATTCCTCACCGGTTCAAAAAGCATTATTGTTGAATGCAAGCGTGTATTGGCTTTTGAATTCGAGATGAAGGACCTTGGTATGATGCACTACTTCTGGGACTAGAAGTGTGGTAGAGGACTGATGAGATTCTCCTGAGTTAGGGGAATTACATAGTGAAGATATTGAAAAAAATTCGGGATGACAGACTGCAAGCCCATGGCTACACCAATGGTGATGAATCTGAAGAAACTGAGTGAGACTTCTTCTGATTCATGCGAGATTGATCCACATCTTTACAGACAACTGATTGGATCATTGATATATCTGGTTAACACCAGACCTGATATATGCTATGCAGTGAGTGTACTCAGTTAGTTTATGAGTTAGTCGAGACAGACACACTGGATAGCAGCGAAGCATGTGTTGAGATATTTGCGAAGCATAGTTGGTTATGGACTGAGATATGCCTCTCGTGCAGACATGAGATTGCACGGATATGTCGATGCAGATTGGGCAGGGAGCGCAGTGGATCGAAAGAGTACCTCCGGTTGTTGTTTTACTATGGGATCTACCATGGTTTCCTGGTGCAGTAGGAAACAAACTTCTGCGACTTTGAGTACCGTAGAAGCAGAGTACATTGCATTATGTGCGGCAGTCCACGAAGCAGTGTGGCTTCGCAAGCTCCTTGCAGACTTATTTGGACATGAGATAGATTCCACCGTTATCCATTGTGATAAGCATAGCTATGTGAAGCTCTCATAAAATCCTGTGTTTCACGATAAATCGAAACGCATCGAGATCAAATACCATTACATTAGAGATATGGTGCAAAGGAATGCAGTACATGTGCAGTACCTTTCTACACACGAGCAAGTTGCAGATGTCTTCACCAAATCGCTTGCCAGGACGAAGTTCGAGTACTTCCGTGAGAGACTTGGCCTAGTGGAGAATGCCTCCCTAGCTGAGAGGGAGTGTTGATGATTGCAGCTTCATGAGACATTCTCCAGATCGTACTCCTCTAGACTGAGTCGAGATGATCTGTGAGAATGCCTATATGATAGATGAGTCATACTCCTCTGGACTGAGTTGAGATGACTTGTGTTGGTCCCTTGTCATACTCCTCTAGATTGAGTTGAGATGACTTGAGATGGCTCTCCAATTCGTACTCCTATGGATTTAGTTGAGTTGATCTATTTGAGAGTGACGTCCCTTGTGGTTGAGCACATGTGGACTTGTCCCTAGTGGCAGAGCACTAGAGGATGTGTGTGAGACCCCTTGCTATATTGTCAAAGAGTAAGACTATTGTAAAACCCTAATTTGTATTGTGAAGGGTACAAGTTGACCCTACTGTGTAAAGACAATTAATATTATGTAAAAGACTAATTGTATTATTGAGTTGTACAAGTCGGCCCTATTGTATCAATAAACATGTCTATTCGTTGAGTTAGGTCATGTACATATTAGAGAGATAGATCCCCATTGAGGATCACCTCATTCACTCACAACGCATTACTTGGAGAGTTGTAATTTGGTGTGCACTTCTTATGTGCTATCTTTCTTGGTCATAGGGCACCCTATTGTGTGCGCTAGGTTTTTCTGTGGAGAGGGTTTCTTCTCTTGGAAATATAGCAAAGGGTTGCTGGGTTTTTCCCTTGTTTGAGAAGGGTTTTCCCAGGATAACTTCTTGTGTCTTGTGCATGGTTATTCTTCTTGTGATCTTGGTTTACTGCAACTATTGTATTGTTGCATTGTTTATGGTTCAAGTTCATGCTAAATTGAAAAGAAACTACATGTGCTTGAGTCACTATTAAAAAAATTCAATAGGAACGTTGGAGTAAAGGGGCATTTTCCAAGGTAAATCGACCCTCTTCTCAAGCTAAGCCAACCCCTCACCCAGTCGTTGGGTGAAATCCTAGCAGCCATGGGTAAATGTGAACTGATTTGGTGATGGCCGTTGGGTAAAAAGTGGTAAATGTGGCAAATCGACCCCTCAATTCAATGAAATCGTCTCTCTCTATCATAGCCGTGGAGAATCCAAGCAGTCGTTGGCCAAATTGGAATGTTGAAGTGAAAAAGGGAATGATGAACTCTAAAATAATCGTTGGTGCCTGTTATCGCACGGTTTGTAGGAAAGGTCCAAGGGCTTGAGTCAGGGCTTGAAACCGGCGTAACAGGAGCTTCCCCACCCACTGTCACCTCGATGGGGGCTCTTTCTATTTAGGAGGGCAAATCCAAGGGAGACGTCCCTAAGTCAATCTGGATAAAGGAAGGCTAATGGCCAAGTCAAGGAGAAACCTTTTCACAGATTGATGCCCAAGAGAG